>JBCEWC010015173.1:0-13902 GCA_038996855.1 Solanum aculeatissimum
GATTTCAAGTATCGATGAGGCTATAGAAGTTGAGATGTACAAGAAACATCTTGATAAGTTGGAGTTGACATGGGAAAAATATTCAGTTGGTTCAGTTCCAGTTGAGGATATGTTGGAATGTCTTCAGCCCCATTTGAGCCTCAAAGAGTTGAGAATGTCTTACTACCATGGCACTAGATTTCCTACATGGATGATCAACTCATGTTTGCCCAACATTGTGAGCATTACTCTCAGCCACTGTAGACGTTGTAGCTACTTGCCATCTCTTGGAGGTCTACAATCACTGAAGACTCTTCGGTTTGTTCAGATGAATGACGTATGGTCTATTGATCGTCACTTTTGCAGATATTGGAGGAGGCAAATAGGACCTGCATTTCCAAAGCTTGAAAAATTAACATTTGAGAGCATGCTGAACCTTGAAAGTTGGACAGGCGTGGAGACTGGGGATTTTCCATGTCTCCTTAAGTTATCAGTCTTCCATTGTCCTAAACTTGTTGCAATGCCTGTGGTTTCACGTCTTAGCTCTCTCAAGACCTTGTCAATTCGTTTTTGTGGTGAGCTTCAGTCACTTACTAAGGGAAAATTTCCATCAAAGCTAGAACTTCTTAGGATATTAAACTGCCCACTAGTGATAAGATCTTTCCTTAAACCTCAAGGTGAGGATTGGCTTAAGATTAAACACATACCTTCAATCGTCTTTGACGGTGAAGAGATGATTGCAGAAGCTAACTATGGATTAAGACTACGAAGATGGTAAGAGACGACTACTATCCTGGTATCTGTCAGATTGCTTAGTTACTGTCTATTGCTTTGACATTATATTTGTTGTTCAGCAGCTGAATTTGGACTTGTGTTTCCATCGAACTGTCAATATACTTCCTTCATAATACCAACTTGGATTTTAATGTCCACTGTAGATCTGCACCTCATCTTATATAGGCGTAATTGCTGCACTTTTTTAGTTGTTGTTAAGTTATCATTGCAAAGTTTCATGTTTGGCATATCCTCTTAACTCATGTGATGATGAATCTACTTCTGTTATATGCTTAGAGCAATACAGGCAATTGACTAATGATGTGAATTGTACTAGGTGAGATGAAAAGCTAGACTAATTTATAGAAATTCATCTTTCTTTGCAGGACGTATGCTTGATTCGCTAAGCTGAATGTAGATGAACTGACGAAGCGAATGTATAGAGACAGTTGAACTATAGATTTTAATTTTGGTGCAGTCTTGGATTGTTTGGAATCACTGTTCTGTTGCTATATTTCTCTTGGGTTTTCTAGTATTGCAAAAACTTGTGTGAATTGCTGGGCTTTCTTGTTGTTACCCATTATTAAGATATGTAAAGTGGAGTAGCTATATTATGTTTTCAAGTCTTATTTTGAGCTGAACAAAAATATGTGAACAAGTTTCAGATAACATAGTTAATGTTAGGTTGGAGAGTGATGTCGCCCAAACTACACCTCCTTGTTAAAGTGGTCGTTGTCAAGATATATAACCTAACCAAGGTTAGAGTTGAACCCACATGGAATATGGTAGACTTAGAAGAATTTAAAGCAATTCGGGTGGATTAACATACTTATCTCCCGGGGGAGGGGGGAGGGGGGAGGGGGGAGGGGGAGGGGATTGTAAAAACTATGAAAAGTAATCCTAGACTAAGACAAATGTGAGATCAGTATGAAGAGTAACTAGGGTATTGTGTTCCCTATGATTCCCTAACTCGGTATTACTAGATAATCAAATTCTTTTCCAGTGTGTAGCATGCAGAACGGTAAGTTAAGTTTATCAAATCCTTTGATCCAGGTGAGAGGTAAATTTCACTACGTGATTTGATCCATTTCCGTAGTGTGACATTACTAACCCTTACCTATTGTCCCAGTACAACCCCCCTTGACCTAGTTTAATTGATTAGACGAGAAACATCAATCGAATCCTTTTAATTAATCACTTTTCCTATTCATTACTACCTTGATCCAGTCAATAACACTAGGCGAGTTCTAAAGTTGGCCCATTCAAACCGAAGAGAATTAATAAATACATGCATGCACACTTTTCAAGAATTATGAATTATCCGATTTTACCTTGTTAGTTCTTCATGGTTCCCACAACCCTAATTGTGGATTTAGCTACTCATTATCAGTTTAGATGCAAGAATCATGAATTGAATAACATAATTGAGCACTTACACAGTAGAATTAAGAACAATAAATCCAAACTCTTCATCAAGAATCACAAGATTGAATTAAAAGCACAAAATAATGTTTGACAAGTTTTCTTTGAAGTGTTCTACTGTATTGTCATTTTCCATTCCTCCTCTCTATGAAAAATAACCTAAAAATCTATTTATAGTATTTAAAATACAAAACCAAAACGAATTAGGAGAACTGAGTCGGCAGACTCTTCGGGCACTTCTACGAGTCGTATAATGTTTTATGGCCCGTAGACGGGGCTTCATGGATTCTTTCTTCAATTCTGGGGACAACTTCTACGAGACGCATCTACTGGCCGTATAAAGTTTTGCAGCCCGTAGGGGGTCTGACGACTTTTCAGTAACTCTCCACTTTCTGATCCTCAGGGCACGATACCAAGTCTACAACTCGTAAAATCTTCTACGACTCATCTGCATGTTTGTAGACTCAACTTCAAAAAATCACCCTTCACTGGAATTGTGTACGAAACCAACTCTACGGCCCGTGGAATTTTTCACAGCACGTAAAGGGTCTCGTGAAACCTCAATTTCTGCAATATCTGCACACTTAGCCCAAAAATCATGTCAACCCTGTAATCCTGCAAAACAAACATAAAAACACATCAAATCTACTAACATCACTATGAAAATACACAAAATTCGAAGTTTTAAGCATCAAATATACTGTATTTTGACAGCACATCAGAGAGTTAAAGACACACTCTAGCATCTAAAGGGTTCTGGTTGAGTAGGACCAAGATTGACTACTTGGAGTATAAGTTTAGTGATGATGCACTTAAGGTCGACATGGAAGTAAGACTTGATTCTTACTTCATCCCTAAGAGAGGTTGTTTTAAGTACCTGGGGTTTTTACTTCAAGGTGCTGGAGAGACCAATGATGACATCATACAACGTATTGGTGCAGAATAGGCGAAACGAAGGGTCACCTTTAAAGGAATGATTTTTTTTTTGGAATGAGCAAAAATGTATGTATGCTTCTCTGATTTGAACAGAGATGAAGTCATATCGTAACTCCAAATGAACTCTCGAGGGTACATGAAATAAAGAAAAAAAAATTATACTAGATAAATGAATCAAAAATCATGTCGAAAATAATAAAAGATTATTATATTAAATAGTAACAAATTTTTCCAAATTTAGAATAAATATGTAATTTAAATTATTTATCTTAAAATATCAAATAAGATCGCAATAATTGGAACGATTATTATTCCATATAAATCTCTAAATCATTATCTGTTTATAATAAATTAAAGGTAAACCTTAAATATTTCCTATATTAATGTGAGTAAAATAAGGAAACAATTGGTTATCTTTTGCTAAAAAATAAAATAAAATAAAAAATTAATGGAATTAATTTATTTAAAATGGATAATATAAACATTAGCATGAAACTAAATTAGCTTTATATTTCTCCCTTCTACCTTCATTTCTGGATCTTTTCAATTAAATTTAAGGTAATATTTATCTCTTCAAAATTAATTTTATGATTTTATATTTGTAATAATGTTTATTTTTAAACATTTGAATGTTCATATTATGTGAAGAATTCATCTACATATTAATATTAGGTTAGTTTTTCTCTTCAAAAATAATTATCATATATTGTTTCAATTTTTTTTTTGTACTATGTAATATATATATATGATTATATAATATCGAGGCTGATCCAGGATTTAAATTCAATGGATTTAATTTTTACGTTCTCATTGCTAAACCCAATGTAAGTTTTTGTTGATTATAGGTTTAGATTTTAATATTTTTTGAAGTTTTTTTTAGTGTTTTATATATATATATATATATATAATTGTTTTAATTTTTTGTGTATTGTGTAATATATATTATTATATAATATCAGATTCAGGATTTAAATTCGATAGATTCAATTTTTATGTTCTCATTACTAAACCCAACTTAAGTTTTTGTTGATTATAGGTTTAGATTTTAATATTTGTTGAAATTTTGTTTTAGTGATTTTATATATAATATATATGATTCGTGTAAAAAATGTTTGTTTCAATTAAATTGGACTATGATGATGAACGATTCATATAGCTCACCCTAACTTGTCTGATGGGGTTGAGGCGTTGTTATTATAAATGGTGATGTAATGAAGCCCCAAGAATTTCGTTAAGGTTGTTCAAGATTTAGTAAATATGTATATATATATTAGTGATTTTCGACACACATATATATGATAACCTTTTTGATAAATCTCATATAATTTTTCATTGAATGGTGTTTGACTGAACTCGGAACAATCACTACAGTTTTAACAAATACTGTGTTATGAACCTATAATATATGTTGCTCGGATTCTTCAAAAGTAGTGGTGTATGAGTCTGAAGTGAGCTCTTGGCTTAGGTTCTCGAAAATTCGTTCCAACATGGATGCAACAACGTTGTTGGAGAGTGAGCAACATAGCCTATAATTGAAAATGTGCAATGCATTCAGTTGTGAAAACATAAATATTTGACCTGTCGAGTTTTGAATTCTGAATCCGTCTCTGATTGTTGTTGTTGTTGTGATATTGTCTACATTTGTAGTTGAAGCAATCAAGAAGTGTGAACTGCAAACAAAATGGTAGAGGGAGGAATAAGCAAAGCAGATAAAGCAGAGTTTACAGAATGCTGGAGTGCAGTATGGAGAACTCCTTATATTATGAAGCTGGCTTTATCAGCTGGCATTGGAGGATTTCTGTTTGGTTATGATACTGGAGTTATTTCTGGGGCGTTACTTTACATAAGGGAAGATTTCAAAGAAGTCGATAGGAAGACGTGGCTACAAGAAACTATTGTTAGTATGGCTGTTGCTGGTGCAATTTTTGGTGCTGCTACTGGTGGTTGGCTTAATGACAAGTTTGGAAGGAAACTTTCTATTCTCATAGCTGATGTTCTCTTCTTTGTTGGTGCACTCGTTATGGCTATTGCACCGGTTCCATGGGTGATTATCCTCGGAAGGATATTTGTTGGTTTGGGAGTTGGAATGGCATCAATGACAGCTCCTCTTTATATATCAGAAGCTTCTCCTCATAAGATCAGAGGTGCCCTTGTCAGCATGAATGGTTTGCTCATTACTGGAGGACAGTTCCTTTCATATCTGATCAATCTTGCCTTCACTGATGTAATAACAACGAATTTCATTTCATCGTCTTTTTTGCTTGTTGTATGAGGTTAGATGTGATAAATGTGTTGCCATCCTGGATTTGTTGGAACAAACTTGATGGCAACATGTTTTTTTTGGTCTACTTGATCATGTCGACTTGTCTCAGGTGAAAGGAACGTGGCGTTGGATGCTTGGCATTGCTGGAGTTCCAGCAGTTGTTCAATTCGCACTCATGCTTGTCCTCCCTGAGTCTCCGAGATGGCTTTACAGAAAGGTACTTGATCAATGACCAACTGTATTCGTTAACGTCCTTTTTTACTGATGATGCTATAGAACTTTAACCTCTTTAGCAGAAATCTATGTACTGATGATGTTTATATAGGGGAAAGTGGATGAGTCGAGGGAAATCTTGGCGAAAATTTATCCAGCAGAGGAAGTAGAAAATGAAATGCAGGCAATGAAGGCGTCCGTTGAACAAGAAAAGGAAATTGAAGGTTCCATTGGAAGTAGCACATTTACTCAAATTGGGAAAGCATTTGGAAACACAACATGTAGAAGAGCACTGTATGCTGGTATCTGTGTTCAAGTGGCTCAACAATTCGTCGGTATCAACACTGTCATGTACTACAGTCCAACTATCATGCAATTCGCTGGAATTGCATCTAATAAGACTGCTGTGGCACTATCACTTATCACGTCTGGTCTCAACGCGCTTGGATCAATAGTCAGTATGGCATTTGTCGATAAATATGGAAGGAGGAGACTCATGATTATCTCCATGATTGGTATCATTTCTTGCCTCGTTGTCTTGTCAGTCGTCTTCTTCCAAGCATCGGCTCATGCACCAGCAATCAGCAGCACTGAATCTGCTCATTTTGGCAACAATACTTGCACAGCCTATGCCAAGGCCCCTAATCCATCCTCATGGAATTGCATGAAGTGCTTGGCTAAACAAGCTGATTGTGGATTTTGTTCAAATAGCAATCTGGTAAGTCACTAACAAACTCTCTCTTGGAATCTGTAAATCATTTAAATACTTTCTCCGTCCCAATTTATGTGATGACTAGACACAAAAATATGCAAATTTCATCTCGGACTCTTCAAAAAATATCATCTAGCGTGTGTCAAATCCTCCAAAAGCTATGCAATTTTGGAGGATCTGAGTCATCATTTTTGGAGAGTCTGAGTCTGAGCAACATAGGCATTGCCTATATATACCTGAAAAACACCTTATATCTGAGGTACCTTCATTCTACTTTACTACAGCAGTTTTAGATGTGTCAATCGCTCTCTTGCAGGTGCTCGTCTAACTCCTCCTCCTCGTCTACTAACACAACTTACATCTCATTGATTTTGAATCTGTTTTTTACTCTGCAGTATGCTCCTGGAGCCTGTATAGCGAAAACAGATGCACTAGCAGGAGCTTGCAAAGCAGAGAAACGCGTCTGGTACACCAAAGGTTGTCCAAGCAAGTTTGGTTTCTTAGCAGTTGTTTTCCTTGGACTATACATTATAGTATACTCCCCTGGTATGGGAACAGTTCCTTGGATTGTCAACTCAGAGATTTACCCTTTGAGATTCAGAGGAGTTGGTGGAGGCCTTGCTGCAGTTTCAAACTGGACTTCAAATCTGATTGTTAGTCTCACATTCTTGACATTAACCGAACATCTTGGCTCCTCTGGCACGTTCCTCCTATTCGCGGGGTTCTCATTTCTTGGACTCATCGCCATCTTCTTCCTCGTCCCTGAAACCAAAGGGATGCAATTCGAGGAAGTCGAAAAATTGTTGCAGAAGGGATACTCTCCTTTTAGGAAGAACACTACTACTACAACTAAAGAAATCTCTGATCATACAAAATGATATTCATAGTGTAGATCAAGAGAGCACTTTCTTTTCTTTTTTTTTCTTAATTTGCATTGCTTTATTTTATGTCGTTGTGTAAATACATAAATTTGTCATCAAACTGTAATAAATTAGAACTTGTTTGCTTATTCTGTCATTCCATTGAATTTGGAAAATGAATTCATAAAGTCCATTTTTACATTTATAAATAAATATTGTTATCTAGATTTAATGTTGTCTCAATCCCAAACAAATTGGGATCGATTTGTCATAACGATCCTTCTCCTATATTTGGAGTTGATTGACATCAACAATGTGAACAAGCTCATAATTGTCCAAAGTATATTGAACGCCCATTCTTGATTTTATTAATCTATTCATTCAATCAACAAAATAACAAAGGGTGGAAGCTAAGATAAAGATGAGGTGCGTTGGAGGACAAAAACCACACAAGTAATCTATAATGTCACTCGTAGATCTTGCTTTCCTTTTATGAAAAATGTTTTCTCCGTCAAATATAATAGGAGGTAAAAAGGTAAGGTAGCTCAAAACATGTTTACATTGTAAGCAATGTAGTAACTAACCAACAACCACAAGTAATTTTAACCATGGGATATTGTTAAAAACAAAAAAGAAAATAACTGGGAGGTATTTTTCAGAGCTTAATCACTTCTATCCAAAACAACCAAACTAAGAGATTGTGGCAAAAGCAATGGTGTTTAACATCTATAATCCAGATATAGGTAAGTGAGCCAGCGCGAGGGAGCGATAGCAGGATCTAATTGATGCTCTAAGCCTGAAATTTGACCAGATAGAACAGAATTAGAAATGTGAAAAAGAGAGGCTGACATAATATCAGGGAGGGAACGGAAGGGGTTTGATTGTCCAATCTTAACACGATGATACCTTGTTTGAAATATTGTTTGATAACCAATCAAGTCCCTCGTATAACCCTTCTCCAGAAGTGGCACATGTACTCTGGATATACCTGAGAGAGAACGAGGAAGCATTAGATAATAGGCGCTCTTTGCTAGTTGGACCAGACTGAACAAATGATGGTATCAGTGTAAATTTACCAGTGCCGCTGTCGAAGAGAATGAAGTCCAAGCTTATCAGTGATTTCAGCGGCATTCATTGCATTTGGAAGATCTTGTTTGTTTGCAAAAACAAGCAGCACAGCCTCTCTTAATTCATCCTGCAGAGAAATGAAATGAGGATTTGAGACAACTATGCTATATCCTAGATGACTGATCATATGTCCGATTTATGATCTATCATAAAAGAAAGATTCCTCTAACTTCACTTTATAAACGTCAATGGTATACCTCATTTAACATCCTATGAAGCTCATCCCTAGCCTCAACTACACGGTCTCGGTCATTGCTGTCAACCACAAAGATGAGCCCTTGTGTGTTCTGGAAATAATGTCTCCATAGAGGTCGAATCTGCAAACAGATCACAAAGTACACAATCAGTATTACTTTTCAAGTTTTCAAAATTCAAAATGTTATATAAACTTTAACTCAGTGCCTCTTGAACAGAAAGAACAATTGAATGTAAAAGAATAGCCAATGTTAGTGGCAAAAGAACCAAAGAAGGCCTATATCTCCATTCAGATTGCAACGCTGGTCACGTACTTCATCACATTTTGGCGACTTAACCACGATTAGCCTAAGAAACCATATGCTTAAAAGTAGCCTCTTATGCAAAGACTAGAGGGACTCCAAAAACCTTCAAGAATGACACCACCTTAAGATGGTTTTCTCCAGTAATTAACTGGCTGTCTACTCCACTAGACACAAATGTCCACCTTGGCGCCAGTATATAACCGACACCACCTCTGTCTCCAAGGGATAATCAGCAAATGTTTGCAACTTACCTCACCAGACTGGGGGCTTAAAAGCTCTTGAAGATCATGGATCTCAACCCTCCATTTACTGCAGGTGGTATACAGATAGTGAATCACAATATAAGCTCCCCACTTGATATTGGCTCCAATCGCATATAAGCCTTACGCGAAATTGAGCTCGAGTATGGATCAAACTCGATAATAGCTCAACCGCAAGCTTGTTTTCTGCTCCAATTTATTTTTCCCGTTTGAAAGCAAACACTAGCTAAAAAGTATCTGGGGCTAGAGAAGTTACAGAAAACTTAATAACAATCCTATGAATTTTCAAAGTAGATAAATTAGGATTTGGTTCAAGATTGTTCCAACAATGATGTCTCTCTTTCTGCTTTCGTCACCAACCAAGAATTGTAGCTCATACTCATAATAGAGCATGCAAAATATAATCGCGAGGTACACATTTTGAATGTTAAATGAGTTCTCATATATATACACATAGATAGATAGAGAGTGAAATATTTAGACCAAAAGACATTTATCTGATTGTCGAAGCATAAATCATGAGAAAATTTTACACTTCAAAAACAGGCCAGTCGAATACCCCCAGTAACTAGAAATAAACCCAGAGAACTACAAGGTTTCAAATGAAGGTATGAGTTACATGGCATAAGAACTTCTTACCTTGTCCTGACCCCCAACATCCCACACGGTAAAGCTGATGTTCTTGTATTCAACTGTTTCCACATTGAAACCTGCCAATAGAAAGATTAGATAGTTGAAAGAACCAGTTGCATAGCAAAAACTGACAACACGGAATGATAAGAGAAGGATCTTCTCCACGAGTACTCGACAGACATGACAAGCACTTGATGGAAACACATAGCCAAAGGAAAAAAAATTTGAAATTGAGTCTAAGGAAAAAATTGCACCCATTAAAAGCTATTTAATCCCCAGAGATACAGTTCTGAATCTCAAAGAGTACATTGTTCTCTTATCACACATACGTGGATGCAAATGATTCGAAAGGATGTTGCAAGATTTCAAGACATTTTCACCTATCAAGAAAAATCAGCCATCGCTTTTTGGCTGAATATATTAACATAATTTACTTTTGGTAGTATATCCCACAATGAGTAAAAGTTATGTTAAGACTGTGAGGTGCAACTCATGAGAAGAACAGAAATTGGGTTAACAGGAAACATACCAATAGTAGGTATAGTGGTAACAATCTCCCCCAACTTGAGCTTGTAGAGAATTGTGGTTTTACCAGCAGCATCGAGACCAACCATGAGAATACGCATTTCCTTCTTAGCAAAGAGGCGACTAAAAAGTTTGGTGAAAGACAGCCCCATCTCTGTATAACTGAAATATGAGCAAGATCATTTATAAAAATCAGAGTATCAATCTAGAATTTTCACTGATTCCGGTCACTTTGACTAAGGGAATGCAATTAATTTCAAAAAAGAATAAATAGCATATTGCAGAAAGAGAAGGAAAACATATTTGTTGCATGTAGCTCTGAAGTAAGTTTCACTTTGTATCTTGCAGTACATTTATGCAGAATGGTTCTTTTATTAGGTACTTCCATAATTTCATACTGTATTTGAGCTGTATGTCTTTGAAGTCAAATACTGCTAGTAAGAAAGCAAGATTTTTAAAAGACTATGCTCTATTCAACAATGAAGCATTATGAAGTCGCTCCATGACTTGTTCTGAATTTTTGTTGCTTCATTATTGCTTTATCCGAAGCCTTAGTTGAGGAAGTTATTCTAAAGAATTCTAGGTGGGGATCTTACAATATTCTGCATCTTCCCACCTTGTTCTCTCTGATACTTACAAGCTAAACAACCCAGGCCAGAAGCCCTTTTCCACATCCTTGTTAGTTCTTCCTCCAACAATTATTTCACTCTGTTGCTAATGATACCATCAATGGTCATTTCCACAATTTCAATTTGTGACGAACATCATAAAAAGTACAACTTTAAACACAATAAGCAAATAATTCCAATAACCTCACAGCAAAAAGCTGCATCATTTCTCTTGACAACTCTATAATGAAAAACATCACATATATGAAATTCCCAGAGTAGGTGAGATCGATGCAGAAATGGTTCATTTTGGAGGAAAGCAATCATACACCACCTTTCATAGAAAGTCAAATGACTGATTATGTCCTCGTATCGTTTTCAATTGCCATACGAACTATCAAACACTATTTAGGAACTGATATTCCTTAAAACCAATAAGACAGTCATATTTAGCCAGGAAATGACAATCTTAAAATTTCAAACTTCAGTAACCACACTGTACATACATCATTGACCATGTAAAAATCCTGTAGTTCTCTATTTCTACGATTGTTCAAAATAACATTTCACAAAAATATGAAAAGTAGAGGAAGATCCATCATTTTGTGACAGGAAAGCGGAATGTTACACTGCTCAATAATCCTATATGATAACTGATGCATATTTAATAAGTATATACTTTAAAAAATTGTCACATGCATGTGTGTGTATATATCTACATTCTTTTTTACGCAAGCAATGTATGTGCCCGTCCATTCTCACTACCAAAGACACTTCAGCTATGGGTGAAAAGTATAATGATTATAGCAAGATGATCAGATCTAGACACATGAAAGAAAAGCACGAAAACATCCATAGGAAAACAACAATCTCAGAATTAAAAATATAATCTGAAAAACACATACTACTAACCTTATTCCCAAACAATCGGATTCAAAATCACCCTCTAACTAACTTCATAATTGGAAATCACTTGGCTCCTTTTAGCTTTTTTCCCCTCACTCAAACTCTATTTGCTAAATAAAAGCACACTCATCGCTTACATCCACATCTATGCTTAATTTAATTTTATTAATTGATTAATAACTGTAGTGTTCGGGCCAGCTTGTGGTGCACTAATCCCACGTATACCTGCCAACTACAAGCACACAGGCTTTGACTTTGATCTACCGCAATTTTTTCTTCAATGTTGGAGAATCAATCACTGTGACAACAATTTTTTCTAAGAGTATCGGAATAACATATACAAATCAGCAAAATCGGGAATAACTATAACGCAGATCGATCTTCATGCACATGTATGTCAAACTAGCTTTCCTGAGAAGAATAAAAACGGTCGCAGGGAAGAGATGAAGACGGCTTACCGGTGATCGGAGATCGGCGATCGGAGAATTCGAATATGTAAATCTCGAAATGGAGCTGTCGTTCGTCGCGTTTTCCTCTGCTACGGCACGGAAAAAGAGAAATTCAACTGAGAGACTCTTTTATATATGGGTATGGCTTTGGTTCACGCTGTTATGATATTTAAACAAATATTAAAATTTAGGCTTAAGTCATGGTTAGACACTTAAACTTGTCCTCATTATTCACTTAGACACCTTAACTTCAATAAGTTCCAAATAGACACCTCAACTGACTATAATTTAAACCACATAAACATTTTTTTCATAATTGGCATCGTGTTTGAGGCGCGTGTTTTTAGACGCTGAGGACGTGGAAAAGTAGTCCATTCATTTATTGCCACGTAAGGTGCACAATGGCTTATTTGCCACATCACAATTCAATTCAAAGGGTTAAATCCCTAAATCCCTAATTCTGAAATCAGTATCTAAATAGAACCCTTTTGTGTCGTCTCTCCTCGATATCCCCGTCCCCATCGAAAATCCTTTGTGGTTGCCGAGCTGGTGGAAGAGTTTCCATTTCAATATTGTGAATCAGCTTCTCCGGTCGTCGTTCCCGGTCGCCGCACAGCAGAAGGTACTGTTTTTCCGTTGTATTTTGTGGTTACTGTTTTCCCGAAGGTACTGTTTTCCCGAAGCTGAAATGATTGAGCTCAAGAAAGAATTAGAAAATGAGATGAAGTTGTGCCTTACTTGGTGGGATCTTATGTGGCTTGGTTTTGGATCTGTTGTTGGTTCAAGGATTTTCAGCATTACGGGTCAAGAGACCTGTGGTGATGCTGGCCCTGCTATTGTTCTTTCTTATGGTATTTCTGGTTTATCTGCTTTGCTTTCTGTGTTCTGTTATACTGAATTTGCTGTTGATATTCCAATAATTGGTGGGTCTTTTTCGTTTTTGAGAATTGAGTTGGGTGATTTTGTGGCGTTTATAGTTGCTGCTAATAATCTTTTAGAGGCTATGGTGGGTGGTGCAGGGCTAGGATGTTCATGGACATGATATTTTGCTAATATTCTTTCTTGAGCTCAATCAATTCACTGTCCATCTTTAGAACTCTTGAAATGTGTCCCAGGACTTCTTTTACTGAAGTTCTCTTCAAATGCACCATTGATTGCAGCTTTTGATGATGAAAAAAGGGTAAACATTAGTGTTGAAACCACAAATGAACGTAATAGAAACTCTTTTAACTGGCACATGTGGAAGTGAAATTTGGATTTTTTGTTTCCACCGAGCTAAAACAATATGTTGATGTCTCTAGTAAACCAAAGTCATCGTTTAATAGCTATTTTGCTTCACTTTCTTCTTTACAAATCACTTACTGTGTTCCCAGAAAATATATTAGCATATTCCATTTTTTTAGCATTCTTTATTTGATATTTTACAGGGTTACTAACAATTGACCATGGAGGAGGTCATATTTACGAAAATATATCACGGTGGATATTTCTCCGAGGTACCTGTCCCTACTTATGTTGGAAAGTGCGTTGCAGCTGTTAGGTGTATAGATAAGGACCACTTTTCTAAATGTGAGCTATTATGTTATACCAAAGAATTGGGGTATGCAAATATTATTGATTTTTATTATAAAGATTTACAGACTAAAGAATTTATCGTGATTGAATCTGATGAACATCTGGTAGACCTCATTAAAGACTTAAAACATGAGGACACATTTGAAGTGTTTGTTGATC
>JBCEWC010015174.1:0-13901 GCA_038996855.1 Solanum aculeatissimum
TAGCCATGAAATTTAAATTTTTGTGGCTATTACTAAATAATAGCTACGATTTTCAAATTCATAGCTTAGATTTCGTACCTATAAGTATATTCTCTTATAGTGACATTTCGCCAAAATTATTCTTCACACATGATCTCCAGAAAAATGGTGATATTGGCGTACAACAAATATGTTCAAGTGATAATCCAACAGATTTATTCACCAAATTTTTGTCTGCCTTAGCACTTGAGAAGATGGTACACAAGATTGGAATGCAAAGACTACATCACTTGGATCGTGATCTTTATCAAGGGGAGTAGAAACACATTGTACTCTTTTTTCTTAACCAAGGTTTTATCCCACTAAAATTTTCTAGTAAGATTTTTAATGAGGCAGCAAGTGATGCGTATTAGGAATAACATGGACTTCTAAGGGAGAGTGTTGTAAATAATAATATATATTAAAACTCAATGTAACTTGTTGAGCAAGCTCTATCCCAAAGTATAACTTATACTCTTTCCTTAACTAATTGAGCAAGCTCTATCCTAAAGTATTGTTTACACTCTTGCCTTTGGCTCTATATATAACCTTATTCCTTTGTAAAATATGAATATGAATATATATAATATGAATGAAAGAAAGGAAAAACTAAGTTCTCTCTCTTTTTCCTTCTTACTATTTTTTGTTTTCCTTCTCTTCTTACTTAGTTACTTTGTATTAGTTATTAGTTTTTTTTTATAACAGTTTGCAATAAATTTTAAAGTGATATAAAATAAATTACAATCACAAATAAAATATTGATACACAATATAAGTACAAATCTATTCCTCTCTTGATTCCTTTCTTCTTAGATTTCTCCATAATTCAAAGGTCATTGGTGACGTATTTCTCAAACTAGGATGATATAAACCTCCTTGAGATTTATTTGATATCTATTGACCTTTATTAATATTTCATAAATTTGCAGAATATTTAAGATGTCTTTATAAGGGAATATAATACTGTTTATATAGGTATGAATTCAGGTTTAGGATATAGTAGCCTCCAAAAAATCTTAATTGAAATGAGATTCTTCTTGTAGAGTCCTAATAAATTTTGATGTCTACAAATGTCTCATGCTTTTAGACCTATCGGAGTGTGGACTTGATGAAGCTCAAAGACAAACATGAAGTACTCATTTTTCCACCTTTGGTGGCTTCAAATTTGCAAATTTGATCTATGATAGAAGGGATGAAGGTAAAATTCGACCCCAATTGGCATGCCGCTTTAATTGTAACAAATTTTAAAGTAATAGAAAATAAATTACAATCACATATAAAATATGAAAGAAATATAATTTTATTGATAAATAATATGGATATAAATTTGTTCCTTTCTTAATTCTTTTCTCCTTAGATTTCTCCATAATTCGAGAACCCTTGATCTCAAACTGGGAAGATATGGAGCTCCTTAAATTTATTTGATATTGATTGATGTTTGTGAATATTTCATATATTTGCTAATATTTGACATATCCTTTCAAGGGAATATAATACCCTTTATAGAGACATGAATTAGGATTTAGAATATAATATCCTCTAGGAAATCCTAACTAAAATAAGACTCGTCTAAAAAAATTTCATAAAATTTTGATATCTATAAATATTTGGTTGAAAAATAATCAATGACTCAAGTCAACTCATAATTATGTGAGAATAGCGATGCCATAGCATGGCGCCAACAAAATGCGACAAATTTTACTACATGCAGTATTTTTTAACAAACATATTTGTGGACTCCATAGGGTCTCCTTAATTCTGGACCCTCTCTTTCCTGCCTTTCCTCCTCTCCTTCCTATTCCTTACTTCATCATTGTTTTCCTTTTTCAATTTTTTATTTAATAAAGATGGTATTCACATCAATTTATATGTACATAAATTATTTCATCATATACTTGAGGGCTAGCTCACCTGGTGAGCTTGCCTATCTTCCGCAATACAGGTGAGGTGGAGATTATTAACTACATAACTTTTGGGTCCGATTATATATATATTCTAATGGTATCAAGAAGAAAGAAGTAATGCTTCAGTAAAACTACTTGATACCATCAATATATATACATACATACACACACACACACACACATATATATATATATATATATATATTATGATGATATCAACGAGGAAGAAACTACTTTGATACCACATCAGAGTTTAAAGTTTAATAAATAAGATTTTGACTTTAATATTTTTTATTAATTATTTCTTATTTATTCCTTAAAAGAAGAGTTTAATCCTATATACATATATGAAATTAATATATTAATGGAGTATCACTGAATACTAAGCTCAGTGCTATATGCACCACTATGATGTGGGGCAATGTTTCGTCCATTTAGTGTTGTTTTCCCCAAAAAAATATAGGGCCTGGCCGTTAGGTTGCTTGAGTACAAAGAATTAATCTTTGTATAAAATAGACCTAGCGTAAGATATACCTTTTGTTGCCATCTTAATTACCTTTGCTTATCATAGTAATGCATACGTTATACATGACTCTATTTATCTGATGCAAATAGAATCATGTCAAATAAATATACATGTATTAACAATGAAGAGACAAAAACTACTAAAACGACAAAGGTATAAGATGGAAACATAATCTTATCCAGCTTAACGAGTAAACACTATATATCCTACAATAAACCAAATGTCTATGACGAATTTTGATAGCTCAATTGGTTATTTACTTGAATTTTTACTTTGTTGGTGAGAGCTCAATAATAATATTTATTTTATTCTAAAGCAGAGTATGGATGCTGCAGTATTGCTTTTTAGCACATATCGAAATCCTCCAGGTCTATTTTTTGCCAGAGTGGAAACAGAACATAACCCTTCATCATTTTGCTGAAAGAACTATTGGGAGCAACTTGGCCACATTTTGGACCAACTTCTGCTCAGAGACAGAGTAAAGCGGTGCATACCATTTGAATACATTTTGGGGTTAAGATTGTGGTGGGATTATTAAGATACTTCTACCTTTAGTGAAATCTTGAGTTCAAGCGATAAGAATTAAAAAAAGTCATGATAAGGAATGATTCTCTATTTAATGAGCACGCAAGCCAAAATAATATAGAAATACAACACATAATGGATTATGTAATCAGAATTTGTTGTCAGCATGTAAGCAGCAATAACAAAAGGACAAGTTCATTTAATTGAACATCAATATTCTTGTGATAAATACAAAATCTAGCTTTTTATACAAGGCCGGTCACTAAATGACCACAATAGCTGGAAAGCAATTAGTCATAGAATCTTGGAACCAGGAATGTCTATCCATTGCAACTGGAGTTCTATTTCACCACACTCAACATTCATCAATCTAAGAAACGCATTTTGGACAACCTTGCCATTTTCATAGACTATACAGCTTTCTTCAGAATAGCAATTCTTCCGGTTAGGCATTATTCTGGAAATTATGACTCCATTGGGGATGTTCTTAAAGCGCATCATCCTTACTGCATCTATAAATGGTACGATGTCAAGTTCTGCATCACCCATTTTATCATCGCGAGAAAATGTGTCCTTGTCATAAACTTGCTGCAGATGACATCAATAGAAACACAATAAGGCTCACTCTTACAAGTCAATATAAGCTATTGATATTGTAGAGGTCATGTAGCACTAGCAGTGTCATGGAAAGGTTAGACTGAATTTGGACAGATCAAAATGAGCTGACTCATTAATCCATTCAAAAGTTACTTGGACTGAAATGGGATAAGTGCCCCATGCATTTTATCTTCATCTGATTATTGTGTTGACACTTGATGAATATACATTATAACTAGAACAAGACAGTAGAAATTGAAAGGCATAAGTTACCTACAAAGACTGAATTAATACAGTAGGTATGGATATTTTCTGCTAAAGGCTATCAATTACGTGTCTTATTGTTTAATTTCTTCTGGGTAAAGAAAGCAAAGTATACCTGGAATATTCTGTTAAACTAATTTCATGATCAAACAAAATGAAGAAAATTAAATTACCAGCTTGATTGAGAGAATAGGTTCAGCAATACATAGCGTTAAATCTTCATTCCATTCGGGATTTACATTCTTCTTCACCACTCGAGTCTTCAATTTCTGCTTCAAATAATATTAAACACAAAATTAACAAAACAATTTAGTGAAGAAACATTGCTCTAATCACCATTAGCAGCTACATCTATTCAAGTTACTGAAAATCACTGTTTTGAACTTCATCGTTTTTTGTTGGTACGATAAATTTTTTTGTATAAACCGAAAATAGGCATCAATCAAACAAATCTTCGCCCACACACAAACAACATAAACAAGCTTTACAGAATTTTGATTCGATAATTATCAGCGTCTGCCGTACGCAATTCTCAGCACACAAAATGGCCAAAAGAAGGGTATTTTGAGGAGAAAGACAAACTTATGTTCCAATTTAATAAGAGGAAAAAAATATATTCACTAAATTAATTGATTTATAATAAATATAATTAAAATTAGTAAAAATTCATAATGGATAAACTTTACTCATAAAATATTTTTATGTATACAGAGTATATATTCGGTGGTGGCCGGAGAAGGGTGAAATTACCTGTTTGCCCATCCTAACAACAACATAGGGATCGCTGCTTCTCAAATCTCTAATGGCCAAATTGATGCCTCTAATGATACGGATTCTCAGAAGGCCCAACTGATTCTCCATTCAAAGCTTTAATTCTACACACAATTGCTTAACCAACTGTGTTTGTGTGAGAGAGAGAAAAACTGTAGTGTGGGTAGCTTTATATATATAGTTAAAGCCTTATAAGGTGTGGGAAATGAGCAGGGAGGTGGATCTACAGAATTGTGGGTATGAAAAAATAAAATTGTACACGAGAAAGGAAAGACTATGATGTTATGTTTTTTAAATAATACTAAAAATCATAAATTAAATTTTCTATTTTATTTTTTATTTTTGACTTTTTTTTCCTTTGTACTTTGCCAATTTTTAAAAAGTGCTTTTAAATATTTTTTTTATGTTATCCAACTATTTTTAAAATTTAAAAAATATTTAAAAGTAAAAAATAAGTCGATCAAAACACCCATTTAATTGGGTAAAATATGTTGCTAAAAGAGTTTCAACCGTGGCCCTATGTATTGTGGTTTGATGGTTGGTTTGTCTGCTCATGAGTTTTAAAAAATGAATTTTCTCTTCATATTATATTATGTTTATATTATATAAGAGGGAGTAGAGGCTAAACTAAGCATGTATCCATTGGCATATTTGCTTTCGCCTTAACTTTTTTTTTTTTGGAAAAAAAAAGGTTTTTTTTCGTTCTATTTTAATTTAATTAATGTATAATTCTTTTGAAATTGTATTTTTTAAAATTAAACTTTGATTGTGAGGCCATTTTATTAGCTCAAAAAGTCTGGCCCAAGAAGTCGATTACAAAAACAACATAAAAATAGACATGATCCACCCCACACCGCCTCATCAATAATATCTTCTTTGGAAAGTCAAGATTTCCTAAAAGGAACCCCTCAGCTTCCCCTCTCTGTCTCTTGTGGTGATGTTGTCTCCCTGGATTCTCAGTGTCCGCTTCACTTTTCGTCAGTTTTAGGTCATCAACATTCTCCACTTCGTCTCCTTGGTTTCTTTGTTGAACAACTATCAAAGGTGAGTTAAACATCTTTCTATTCAGTTTCCTTCTACATTTCATACCTTTTGTTGACCTTCCTTCTAATGTAGATGTTCAGTCCGGTGAATCAACTTGTGCAAGGCTAGACACCAATGCTGCATCACAACCTACATGAGTTTTTACCCTTGTTTGTTCAACCCATCTTCTCCACATCCCAGATCTGATAGTTTTCTCAATCCACAAGGTGTCAAGAGGAGATAGTTGTTGTTCACGCAACATAATTCGTGGATCATCTGTAGACGCATGAGCGTAACTCCATCCTGGTTCTTCTTTTTTGCTGGTTTCACACTTTTTTAACGGCTGACATAGCATAGGCTTTGTTAGTTTAAGCACTATAATATGACTGTGTATATTTGCTCCTTATGCCAAACTGTGGTCCTTGTACAAACTCTATGTGCAAAAGCCTTGTAATTAACTAAAAACATCCTTTATTTGTTTTGTCTTAATCCGCAATGATGGAATTTGATGTTTGCCCATGTTACATATTTTCCTTGCATGACTAGACATTTGGTTGAATGCCCAAAATTGTTGCTTTCCTTCCTACTCAATAACACTTCTTGTCAAATTATCTGCCAAATTGATTGTCTTCCTTGAATATATGACACAATTGAGTGTTCATATCCTGCATTAATCTTAAAATATCTTTAATCATATCTATAATTTTCCAGGGAATCTTCCATTGACCCTTTAAAAACTTAATAACACTGAGAGAGTCAAACTCAAGGTTGATGTTGATTAAGTTGTTTGCTTTTCCAAACTATAGTGCCTTCCAAACTATTGTAGTTTCTACCACTATATTAGTGGCAAGACCAATAATATCAGTCTCAACATACAATATATCCCCCTTGGTGTCTCTTATATAGAATCCATATGAGCTAATACCTGAATTGCCCCTGCTAGCACCATTTGTATTACATTTAACCCACCCTTCTTCAGAAAATTTTCAAGTCACCAGCTTATAGAATAACTCATTTTTGTAGTTCTACATAAAAATCAGACTTTCTGACCAACTTGAAATATGTGACCATTTTGGATAAACACTTCTAATTAGTTGATAAATAGTCTTCTCACACCTATCCCTCAGCATAGGATATGTAACATGCTTGCCAAGTTTAATAGATTTCCTTCTTTTCCACAATTCCTACATTAGTATAGCAAGTATGCTAGTCATGATGTCTCCAGGTCTTTAATTTTCTACATCAGTTCACCCTTGAATCAGAATTATGCTTAATTGATTGCCCTCCAACCTGCACAGGAAACAAACTGCTTCCACAGATTTTGGGCTATAGGAGTTGTTAGAAATAAATAGTTCACTATCTCCTCACATCCTGTGTTGCAACAATAACACTTGAAAATAATTGAAATTCTACATCTTTTCAGATTATCATCAGTTGTAGGGATTCTTCCTTTTAAAATTATCCACAGAAAGAAAAAGATCTTACAAGGAAGTCCTTTGATCCAGATATATTTGAACCATTCCACCTTTACCTTCTTAGACCTGACAATCTAAAAAGTAGATTTAGATATGAAAACCCCTATATTACTTCCAGTCCACCAAGCTCTATCCATTTCACCTCTATTAGGTGGTCTGATATTGTTGACAATAAATCCCTGTATGTCAGCTGAAATAATCTCCCCAAAGACAGCAGTGTCCCAAGTATTACCAGCAACATAGCTTCTAACTTCCACCTCTACCTCATCTGCCAATCTCTCTCTGTATGTAGTATAATGTTTCAAGTCTAGTCCAGTTATCAAACCATAAACTTGAGTTTCCTGCTTTCATTTGCCACTAATAAAAGGCTCCACCTCCTCTCTTATCTTAAGCATACTCCTCCGAGCCTGTGATGCCCCTATGCTCCTTTCCATAAGAGGATGGTTCTTTTTGCAGTACTTGTTTCCTGTGTAAGTAGCCTATAAGGGTGCAACAGAAGTTTTGACGTTCCACTATAGTTTTGCATGCATTGCTTTATTAATCTCAAACAATGATTTAAAACTTAGACCTTTTTCCTCTCTTGGATAGCGAATATCCTCCCAAGCCATCCAATGTCTTCTCCTCTCAGTAAAGTTGGACCCCAGAAGAACTTTGCAATGACCTGATGCAGTTTCCTTTTAACTCTTTTAGGAGGGGTTAATGTTGTTAACAGATGGATAGGCATTGATAAAAGAACATGATTGATAAGAACGTATCTTCACCCAAAAGATAAGAACTTGTTCTGCTAAGAAAAGATCCTCCTAGCTATTTTCCTCATCAGCTCTTCAAAGTAACCATTGTTCTTTCTTCCATAATACATAGGACATCCCAAATAAGTTACGAAAAATTCCAAAAGCTTTTGGACTTGTTAATGAGCTGCCCTGATACAACTTCATAATTTCTCAAAACATACATCATTCTGATAATGAAGGCCCTATCCTCGGAACAAAAGAGAATAATATCATCAACATATGATAGATGATTAATTTCCAGACTCCAGCCTTATGAAGGTTATTCAATCCCCTGAATAACACCTCTGCAACAATTATAAAAAGGATAGGGGAAAGTGGGTCACCCTATTTCAGGCCTCTGGAAGATTTAAACAAACCATGAATTTGTTCGTTAATACACACTCAATTATTGGAAAGCAATCTTCACACCATGTCAATAATAATCTCACAAAAATCAAATTTCCTCAGAACTTTAGTGAGAAAAATCGAAGATACTCTGTCAGAAGCTTTAGTCATCATGTCTAGGGGTGGCAATTTCAACCCATATAAGATTAAAAAAAAGTCTATTTAATCCATATTTATTTTAATGGATCACTCATATTTTCAAAATGGGTAAATATGAATTGATTTATTTTAAGAACTCATATAAATATGATCAAAATGGGTAAAATATGAGTACCCATATCAACCCATAGATCCCCCACTCATAATAAAAAATTCTTAATTGCACTAAAAAAAATTTGTGTGCGTGATATTTTTTATTTTTCTTAAAAACATTTGGGGGCAGGAGTGGGGGTAAGGGAATGGGGGGTTATGGGCGTGCATCGATCAATTCAATTCGGTTTTAATATGGGTTCGGTTTATCGATTTTTATTTTTAAATATGTTAAACCAATAAATATTTTTTATCGGTTTTTGGTTCATCATATTTTGATCCTTAATGGTTCAATTTTTGGTTTACCCAATAAGAAAATACTCATAAAATAAATATATGACTTCTCTAACTTTTTGATGCAATATGATGAGATACAATAAAACAAACAAATCAATTGAGCACTTAAACTTAATAATTTGCGATATTCGACCTCATATTCTAATTTACTTTCAAACATAAGAGTTATACATTGGAAACCAAGCAAATGCATGACTTACGAGTAAAGATTTAGTATCAAGTGATGTTAAATTATTAATATTCAATATTTATAAAAGGATAAAGTAGTAAATTATTATAGTCTTAATGAGTTTATTGGTTTACCCAATACTAAAAATCAAACCGATAATTCGATAATTTGTTTTGTAAAAATCATTAAAAACCTGGGGTATTAAAGTAGAAAAAATTTAATTTGATTGAAAAAAATAATTTTTTAAAATTTAAATTTAAGTTTTGGTATTGAAGTAGAAAAAATTTAGATAAGGATTGGGGTGAGGTGGGAGTAGGTGGGTGATAGAGTATTGAAGTAGAAAAAATTAAAAAATATATTTATTTTTTTAAATAATTGTTTGAGATTGGGGTTAGGGTGGTAGGGGTTGAGCATTAACAATCAAGCTTTGATTTATTTTTTATTTTTTTGGATTTAGGAGATTAAAGTGGGTTGAAATGATTTTATCCAAACCATATTTGACCAAATCCATATTTACCCATATTTTATAGGGAAAATTACATATATATACACAAAAGTAAAAAGTTTACAAAAAAAGTAGTCCATATTTTATTTACATAAAAAATAGCCCAAAATCACCGAAACTATACAATATGATTTGTCGAAAGTTATAGAAAATATACACTTCTATACAATGTACATCACTTATACAAGGGCTATACACAAAATATACATTATGATACACAAATATACACCGACTATACATGTCTATACAACGAGGGCTATTTGTTTTTGTAATTTTTTAAATTTAGTGTCTCACAGTGTAATTTTACCTATTTTATATGGATGGATTATGATCCAATCTATTTTGGCTCAATCCATATTCAATCCATCCAAATCCGATTCAATCCATCCAAATCCGATTCAATCCACCCATTTGTCATCTCTAGTCATGTCCAATTTGATCATAACATTGATGTGTTTATTTCTTCTGTTAATATCCACAATAATCTCTTGTGCTAGCAACATATTCTCAGACATACTCCTACCCTTCACAAATTCAGACTGATTTGGGGATACAATCTTTGGCAATACCCTCACCAACCTTTCATGTAGGACTCTTGAAAATAACCTTATTAATGAAACAACTCAGACTAATTGGCCTTAAGTCTGAAAATGTTTTAACCTCTTCCTTATTTGGTAACAATACTAGATTGGTGTGATTTACATACCTTGGCAATGTATGACCACAAAAAAAAACTTTGACCATATTAGTGACATCCTTTGAAACCACATCCCAACAAGTTTGGAAAAATAGTCTAGAAAAATCATCAAGACCTGATGCACTAGAACCACTAACTGAAACAAAACCTTCTTTACTTCTTCTTCACCTGGCACTGCAACCATCTGCTCATTTTCCTCTTGATTGATTATGGAAGGAACATGGTCTAGCATGGAAAAATCAGAGTTGAAATTGCCCTCCCTGAACTTCCCTTGAAACACTCTAGCTAACAGCCTCCTCCTCTATTTCCATGTCCTCTGTGAAAATATTACCCTTCTCATTTTTAATTTCAGAAATTTGTAGTTTCTTCCTCTTCCCTTGAACATATGAATTAAATTTTTTTGTGTTTTTGTCACCTTGCACAAATCACCTCATCCCTGGCTTCTATTTCTAGAAGTCTTCCTCAATGTTCAGAAACCTCTTCAATTCAACTTCTACTCTGCTCAACTTTGCTCTGTTCTCTGGACTAGGCATAATCTCTAATTATGCTTTCTTTACCTTAATAACATCTTCCAATGTGGTAATTTGTACAACGATATTGCCATATTCTTTTCTACTCCATTCCACTAAGGCCCTCTTTATCTTTTTTTAATTTAACATGTAATTCTAGAAAAAGAGAGCCCATAAAATCAATGTGCCAACACATTTCTACAATAAACTTAAAATTTTTATGCTTGCACTAGAAGTTAAGAAATTGAAAGGGTTTAGTGACATTTTTCACCTCTGAACTGTATGTCACATGAAGGGAAGCATGATCTGAACCTTGATGGATTAGGTGTTGAACTTCAACTTCAAGAAAAATGTCAAGAAATTTTTTATTAACAAAAATCCTATCTAACCTCTTGAAAATACATGCCTTGTTGATTCTTCCATTCCGCCAGGTGTATTTACTACCAATGTATTTAACCCTCAGTCAAAGAACATGCATTAATGCATTGGGCAAAGTCCATGGCTTCTTGTTGAGTGAAATCTAGCCCCCCTAGTTTCTCTTCTTCATTCAAAACAATATTAAAATCACCTCCAACCATCCACGGGCATCCAACTGAATCTAGAGTCCCAAGCTTTTCTCAAAATGTCAGCCTTTCTAATGCACTACACCTGGCAAACACTAAGGTTACCATGAATTTTTCGCCCCCTTTCAAAAACTTCATGGTAACCTGTTGATAGGTATTATTAAGGATTGTGTCAATCCAATCCTCTCTCCAAAAAATCTAAAAAAAAATTCAAAACAATTTACTACAATATTGTTAAACCTAACTTGATTTTATACTGATCATCCGAATCCTGCAAATGTTCCATCAAAACAATGAAGGAGTCGTGATATCTCCTATTAATGTCAATTAACCTCCCAAAAGCATTTTGGGTATTAACCGACCTAATATTTCAAAAAGTTCTTTATCTATCATTGATCACAACTAGAGGTCCTGCCCTCACTACTCCCTGTCTTTACTAGAAGCGGAATATTAGCTCTTCCTCTTTAGACCTTTAAGGTCTTAGTATGTCTAGGAGACAAATCTACTGCCTTACTAACCTGAATAATATTATCCTCCATGTCATCTTCATCATCAATCACTCTAACCTCCTCATTTTCATGGTCTGATTCATAAACATCTATGGAGACATCCTCTTATATCAACTTTGTCAACCTCGTCATTCAAATTCTACTCCAATGTATTTGTGGTTGTGTGGGAAGTTTCCCCCTACTAATTTTGATTAACAAAACTCCCTTCACCATTTTCATCATACATCTTATTCCCCCCAATGTTTTCTTTTCCTTCATTCTCCTGTATGCCATCTTTTATGACGACTTGAGCCTCATTGTTCTTATTATTTTCTACTTCTGGAACTTCCACCGTAGTCTCCTTCTCCTTGCCTTGAAAATTCTCTTCCACCCATTCTTTTGTGGATTATATATTTGTGTTTTCAATTGAATATATTTGTTGCTCCTTGGGTTGTTCATCCTTTTAACCTTCCTGATCCTCTAAGGTAGTAAATTTATTACACGTGTTAGCCTTTCACACCTACTTGAGTTGCTGCTTCCTCCCCCATTCTTCTTCTTCTATTCAACAAAGTCATCATCCTTGTTTAGAGGCTGCTTATCAGTAATTTCTTTTTCATTAGCACTTTTCTATTGTGTGTCTTCAATCTCACCCTCCTTCTTGTGTTCCTCCCAATTGTTGCTAGTCTTCTTCTTGAATAATTCAAGGTTCTTAACATAACATTGTTCTTTATCATGATCCTGAATCAGATAAGTTTTACAGTACTTTGAAACATAATCAAATTTGATCAGGATCCACTTCTTCAAAACATCTCCTTCTTCCTTTTTTATCCCAATTTTAATTTGTTTTGGAAACTCCCTTATCAAATTTACTTTCACTTTGACCCTAGCACAACTCGACCGAGTTTTATTATTCGTAGCCATGTCCACTTGCAAGGATTTTCCAACAGCTGCAACAAGTGAAAACATTGCCTCCTCAAAGAACAAATTAGGTGGAAGGGATGGGAAGAATATCCAGAAAATAACAGTAAATGTTTCCTCCTCAAAATTAAACATAGACTCCTACTTAAATGTTCTCATGGGATATGACCAATTCTATTGAGTAATGTAGAAGATTGATTTTGAATAAAGAGGAACATAATCCTCCAATAGTGATGTCCATATAAGGATGTGTCTATTACTCAATAAACCTATATTGCAATCCTCTTTCAACTCATATTGTTTAGGAATCAGCCTGCGAAGATCTTGCATGTCTGGCCACCTAGACGAGAATTTTTCAATAACAACATATTGGAGATTTTCACGCATGATCATCTAATCAACTTCTCTTTGTTCCCACATCACAATAGGTTCACCATGAAGGTATGAAATTGGCTTAAAAGGAACCGACTTTTCAATAGGCAAATTAGGTTTCAGTAAAATCATAGAAGTTTTCATTGGAATCGATTGACCAACCACTAAAGGAGGCTGGCCAACGGCCGTAGTGGTCATTCTTAACCAAACAATTAAGCTTTTTCGATGACGGCGTTTAAGATTTTGAGAGTGTTTTTTGTTTTATTTGATGGTGTTACTATTTGAAAATATTCTTTTCTTTAGAAATTGTGAAACCCACTTTAGTTGAATTTTTAGTTTAAACTTCATATCATTTAATTATAATTTTATTACTTTGAGTATTATTAATATTTGTACAAATTTTATAACTTTTTAGTGTAAAAATATATGATTGAAGACAATACTTAAATTATGACATCCCACTGAGATTCCTCGCATTAGATTTTTTAAGGAAAAAAAAGAATGAAATGATTTATGACTACACAAATGTATATAATTAATTGTAGAACTAAAATTAAAATCACTGCCATTGAAAATTTATTAATGTTAATAATATTTATCATGTATTCATTTTACACTTGATGAGATAATTTACTACGACACAAATATATATAACTTATTTAGATAAAAAAAATTAAATTACTCAATTAAAATGACTTTTAAAAATTGTGATTAAATATTGAGACCATGCACCACACAGATTTTTCCTCGCTAGTTTTTGTCACGCCCCAAAAGATGTGAAGGCATGACTGACACTCGATACCACCATTGGCCGAGTAAGCCACTGAACATACTAGTTACTTAGACTAGGGACCAAA
>JBCEWC010015175.1:0-13899 GCA_038996855.1 Solanum aculeatissimum
TGGACAAATCTTACTCTTGTACGTTTGACTTGTATGTTGATATTTGGCTATGTATTATGATACTATGTTTCACTTGGGTTATAGTCATGTTTTCATGTTATGGTAAGGGCTTATGCTTCCATGTTATTATAATTACTTGAATGTTGAGCATGATGAATGGTTATGTGCTACGTGCAAGTATGCTCATCCTTTTCCCGTATTGTCCCCATAGCTCGAGTCCCAATTCCTAAATCCTTAGAGCTTATGTGCTACATGCTTTAGCTTCCGCGCTTACGAACCGATGATAAGTGTAATGATGCTATGATGGGTTGATCGAGGGTCTTCGGGTCCTCTTTCGCCATTTCACATCTAGGCCCCCTATCTGGGTCATGACAGGTACCCTACACGGACCGTGGCGTGCACCACCAGCGATGAGGAGTTTCATATAGTGCATATTAGAGAAATAGTAAAGGGTGCCTTCCACGAGACCCTACAAAGACCGTGGCGGGCACCACAATCCATGAAGGGTTTCATGGTGCAACCCTTCCCTTGGAACCTTCATGAAACCATGATGCAGCATCCATTTGGAGCAAGGACACCTTCACCACACCCTACATGGTTCGTGCTGTGCACCATGGGCCGTGGAGGGTTCCTTAGAGAGAACCCTTGGCCAAAGCCCCCATAACTCTTCAAGGGATCCAAGACCAGCACTAAGGGGTTGTATACGTGGCACACCATAGCCAGTAGTGTGTACCACGATCCGAGGTGTGCTCCTTGGTAAGCACCCCGAGCCAAAATCCTTTGAAAATAGATTTTTGAATTAGGACCATTTGAACAAGAAGAATCTAATACCTTAGGCTCGATTAAATTGGATTAGATATGGATATCGCTCCATCATGTCCGATTCAACCTCCCATGTAGAACTATCAACATGTTGGTTCCTCCAAAGGACTTTGACTAAAGTAATGTCTTTGTTGGAAATTTGTTTCACTTTCCTATATAAAATCTCGACCGTCACTTCTTTATAAGTCAAGTTCTCTTCAATATCAACACCTTCCAATGAAACAATCGAAGTAGGATCACTAACCAACTTTCTTAACATCGACACATGGATCACCGAGTGAATGAAACTCATATCAGAAGGCAAATTCAATCTATAAGCCGTATTTTCAATATTCTTAATAATCTCATAAGGGTCGACATATCGAGGACTTAACTTGCACTTTTTACTAAAATGCATTACAACTTTCATAGATGAAACCTTCACATACACCCAATCACCGACAAGGAACTCAAGATCCCTCTTCCTAACATCCGAATAGGACTTTTGATGAGTTTGAGCCATTTTCAACCTTTCGCGAATAAAATTCACCTTCTCCATAGCCTCCAACACCAAATGCAAGCCAATCAAAGCCATCTCACCTATTTCAAACTGTCACGACCCAAGCCTAGAGCGTAGGTATGCATGGCGAATGGGAACCCAAAAGTCCACAAACAAGCCTTATAACATACATAAGCACATCCTTGGTTGCGGAAATATGGTACAAGCATTAAATAATTCAAACTAAGGGGGTTTGGGGATTTACAGTCAAGCTATGGGGATAGAACTATAAATTCCATAAAAGTCAAGTTTATCACATTACCCAACAATACCTCTAAGTCATAGATGGGATGGGGGCCAAGACATATCCCGAGCTCACCCTCAAAGCAAAGTAATGAGAGTATCAATATCATAATATAAACAAGCTAGATAGAAGTTAGATATTTCCCTCGAACTAGAGGACTCACCACAAGTAAAATCTTCTATAGTCTAAATGCTAGCTAGCCATGTGGAGGATATAAAGGAGCGTCGATCCTTATATGATAAAATCATGTAGGAAAAAGTATGTGTTAGTACTTTGAATGTACTAGTATGTGGGCATGCAATGTAGAAAACATAAGCTATAAACTAGTGAACAATATGATCATTTAAAAATATCACTTGAGCCATAAACATAAGCTAATGAATGTAGGGGGTAAGGAATGTACAAGTAATTGGTCTCATGAAAAGCACTTAAACATAGAATAATGAGGGACATAGGTTATCATGCATTAGTAAAATAGCCATACCTTTTAGGAAAACAATACTTTTACATCAAAGAAAGAACCATCTTACTATAAATGAACATTAGTAATCATAATGAAGGACACCATACATACTTGGAAAGAAAGTCATATACCTTTATGAGAAATACCATTGCCAATAACAAGAGACCATGACATGTATGAAAAACACCATTTGAATTTTAGAGACAATGAGTTATATGAACTTTAAGACACCCTTGGACATGACGTGAAGGAACAAACATAATCATCATAAAATGACACCTTGGGACTACAAGGAGAACATGAACATGTGTGAGAGAACCATAGGTCAAAAAGTAAAATATACCATAACCCTTTGGGAAGTTCATAAGATATAATGAGAGAGACCATAATCTACATAAACCATGTGAGCTAATCCATGGAGTCCAAATGTTTCCCCTACACCGAAAGAAAGGGGGAAGTCACTTTGCCAAAGTGAACCTCCTTAGGCCTAAGTGGATCTATTAAGTATTGTGTGAACTGGGTACTCGCTTCTAGTTCTTGGACTCAAGTATTTGCCTCAGGCCCAAGGACTCGGTACTCACCTCAAGCCCTTATATTTAGGGTACTCGCCTCTTAGGTATTTGGGTAATTGCCTCTAACCCCTTTACCTACAGTGGAACATAGTTATGGGACTTGGGTACTCATCTTTATTCCACTCGGTGCTAGGTAATTCACTCAGAAGAGTAGGAAGTCATAAGTCATAAGGTCACATCGTTTACATCATGAAAAGTCATATGGATAGCTCCTTAATTGTTCCTTTGATGGGAGATCCTCCACTATAAAGAAATCATTCATTAACTAGATAGAAGATCCTCTACCATCAAAATTCATTCATTAACTAGATTGGAGATCCTTTGCCATCAATATTCATTCATTGGGAACTTTTATAAGTCAATAATAAACATAGATCATTTCATAATCCTTCTTTCCTCATTAAAACATACTTTAATAACCTTTCATACACTTTGGAAGAAATCCTTAACATTCATAATATTTATGAACTTGCAAGCATGTACCAAAACCTTCTTATCATACATGAGATATTTCATCTTATATCCTTAGTTCCAAAGCTTGATGGATTTACACATATAGTCTTAAAATTATGAAATTCAAGAGTGTAGGACATGAATGAAGTAAAATCTGATTAATTGGAAACCACTCAAACAACCCACTATCATCACAGTAAATCCCTAGTTAGGTCATCATGAAGTTCGTCTCAACATTCGTATTCTTTCATAAACTTTCATAGCATATAATTGAATCCTCATCGTTTGGTATCATACTTTAAGACATATAGTGAATATCATCAATTTAAATCATTCTTAAACAACCCATCACAATCATACATATCATCTTTCAAATTTAGACATGGAATCATTAAATTCATCTCATAAAATCATCAACTTCATAGTATCTCTTGGTATCACAACTTTTATAGCTTTGAGTATCATAAAATAGCTTATAATAGAAAACCCTTGAAATCAATTCATGTAATTCAAATCATTAGATAATAATTCTCAACATATCTCATGCACAATAGGAGTAATAAGAAGTACCAATAAGAAATAAACTATTAATCTTATAGAAATATATTGAAAAGGACTTTAGGGCTCCATAGGCGGAAGGACTAATGGATGAAAGACCCACATACCTTGAAACCATAGAAATTAGTGAGGGAGACTTGAGGATACTTGAAGGATTCACCTTGGTGCTTGAACTTCAATGAAACCTCTTGAGAATTTGGGAGTTGATAAAGGAGTTTGGGCAGGAATTTAGGGCTAAAAGTGGATTAGGCGAGGGTGTTTAGGTTTAATAGGTCAAAACCCCTTCTTGGGAAAGTATAAATATCATCAAAAGGTTTAAAAAATGACATGTTAATGTGTACCAGTGGCAAAATAGAGAGTCCAAAGGTCCCATCACTGAACCATTCGGTGGTACACAAAATGAGACCTTCAGACCACCCTTTTTGATAGTTTTTGAGATTTTTTGGAGCGATTCAATAGCCAATTCGGTGGATCGCCAAATGCATTTGGCAGTCAAATCGATCGTCACCCATTTCAATAGCCCAGATAGGCTTCAGTAAAATAGCCATAACGTTTTATTCCAAACTCAAAATAAGGCAAAATTAAATGTGTTATAAAGCTAATTCAAATACCTTCAATTTTGTAGGTTGTGGGTCACCTAATTTATTATGTGCTAAGAGATATAATCCTCTTTGAATACTTAATAATTTATACCACCATATTAGAAGTCATCAAGTTGAGTCTGTACACATACAAGGAATGACTCAGGTCTTATCTTAAGATCTAGGGCATTACGCAAACCATCCTATTGGGGACCTACATTGTCTTCTATAAAAAGATTTAAATGGTGCAATTCTTATGCTAGAATGATAATTGTTGTTGTAGGTGAACTCAATAAGCGGTAGATAATCATCCCAATTTCCTTTGAATTCTAACACACAAGCTCTCAATAGGTCATCAAAAGTTTGAATTATTCTCTCAGCTTGTCCATCGATTTGAGGATGGAAAGAGGTACTCAACTTCACCTTAGTACCAAGCCCTTTATGAAATGAGCTCTAAAAGTGAGAAGTAAATTGGGCACCACAATTTGATATAATAGACATAGGCACATCATGTAATCTAACCAACTCTTGGATATATAACTTGGCATAATTCTCGATATTAAAAGTAGTCTTTACCGATAAGAAGTGAGTTGATTTTATCATTCTATCAACAAATACCCAAATAGAGTCAAATTACTTTCGGGTACGGGGAAACCCAATCACAAAGTCAATATTTACATCCTCCCATTTTCGAGTAGGAATCTTAATGTGTTGGGCCAAACCATCAGGCCTTTGGTGCTCTACCTTCACTTGTTGAGAATTAAGATACTTGGTTACGAACTTAGCTATGTACTTCTTCATACCATACCACCAATACACTTCTTTCTAATCTTGATACATCTTGGTGGATTCCCTTTTAGAATCACCTCTCTAAGATAATTATCATCCAGAACACATAATCAATCTTGGTACCAAAGAATATTATCTCCCCCATAGGAAAAAAACTCTATCTTCTTTTCAGCAACTAACTTCTTTAACTCAACCAATGAAGCCAAGTCATGCCTTGCCTTGGCATCAACAACCACAAAAGACTCAGTCTCATTCTTAACATGAATGCACCATAATTAGAATCATCCAACCTAACACCCAATCTAGCTAACCAGTGCACATCCTTCACCAACTCTTTCTAGGTCTCATCATCATAAGCCACACTACCCATACATAGTTTATATGCTGCAAAAATACAACACTTTTAATGCTTAAAACTTGGGTTTTGTGTGTTCTCAAATCGATGTTAGTAGATTTGATGTTTGATTTGTTTGTTTTTGTAGGATTTACATGTTAGCGTGGTTTTGAGCTTGAAATATAGATTTTGCAGGAAATTACTAGTTTACGAGACCTTCTACGGGTTGTGGGTCATTCCATGAGTCATAGAGAGGGTTTCATTTGTTGTTCCAGTGTGGGTTAAAAAGTGAGTCCCACTCTATGAGAGTAGAACACGAGTTGTAGACTATCATACGAGTCGTAGAGTGTTGTTATTAATTGAAGAAGTACAAAGTGAAGAGTTATAGAAAGTGGCTCAGAAAAAACCTTTCACGGGTAGTGGAATCCTACATGACTCGTGAAGGAGGTTTCATGAAGGATGGCAGTAGCTGCAACTACATTCCACAAGACCCCGACTCACGAGCTATGAACTGTCTCACGAGTTGTAAAAGGTGTTCATGACTGGTGCTAACACAGTTATCCTATTACATTTCAGCTTTGTATTTTAAGTACTATCAATGGGTTTTTAGGAATTTTAGATAGAAAACATCTGAGGATATTAGATACAACACTTTTAGTAGAGAATATCAAGATTGAGAGTTTGTGAATAATATTTTATGATTCTATTGATTCATGTTTGCAATTTCATTGGGATTTTGGTTTTTGTTAATCAAGTCTTGTTGTATAAGTTATTTAATTATGTATTCTTCTTACATTATTTTTTATCATACCTCTAGCATACGTGGCTAGATCTACAGCTAGGGTTGTGCGAACCATAAAAACTAACTAAGATAAAAATTAGAGTACTTGCAATTTCTTGGATGGTGTTAGGATATATTAATTAACTTCTTTACATTAACTAATTTTTAACGAAAGGCCTACGTTAGAACTCTCCTAGTATCACTTGCCGATCAAAAAAATGTCGAATAGGAAAGAATTAATTAACAGAGGTTGATCAGTCTTTCTCAACTAATCAGGCTTCTAGTGATAGTAGTTTTGGTTTGGGATAACCCAAAATCACAGAGACCAATCAAGTAATTTGATGAAATTCACCTAGACGCCCGATCAAGGATTTAGGAAAACTTAACTTACTGTCCTGCACCTACACACCAGAAAAGAGTCGCAAGCATCTTTGAACACTTAGTTATGGAGTCACGGGGAACACGTAGCCCTAGTTAGTTTCTCTTGTGATTATGAACACTTTCTATTTTAGTATAGAATTTATTTTAATTTCAAATCCCCCGTTCGCTATATTTATTTTCATTTTTCTGTTTTTGGAGATATTAGAGTATGTCAATTCAAGTTATAGAGGTATGCTAATCCGGAGTCTACCATATTCCTTGTGATAATGATCCTAACCCATGTTAGGTTAAATACTTGAGTACAACTACTTCAAAACCTCCAAGTAGGGGTGTCTGCTAAGCATAAGTGTTGGAGAGAGAGGATTTAGTGGCGTCATTGCTGGGGAATACGACTAGACTTTATTAGTGCACTGTAATTTGATAGATTACTTTTTATCTCTTGTATGTTACATTGTTTTGTGTCTTTATGTCATGTATGGGCTAGGCACAACCAATGATGGTTTAGACTGATCTGAACCAAGGGGATGTCGAGGATGAACCAAAAGTACCAATTAAAGAGATGTTGGGTGTTGACCTTTTGGGAGCAGTGGTGATGAACTTCAACAGCGATGGTATCTCCAACTATGATGAGACAGTTCAAGTTATGGAATTTAAGGGTCACCCCTGGAGGAAATCTAAGTCGGATCTGGACTTAAAGAATCAGGAGTCACCACCCACAAAGTCTTCCATTGAGTTACCACCAAAGCTAGAGTTGAAGGACCTTCCACCTCATTTAAAATATATGTTCTTGGGTCCTGACAACATATTGCTAGTTATAGTGGCATCAGACCTAATAACCCATCAGGAGTAGGCGTTGGTAGCAGTTTTGCAATAGTTCAAAAAGGCTATTGGCTAGACAATTGCAAACATCATTAGTATCCCACCCAGAATATGTACTCATGAAATTCAACTGATAAATGGGTACAACCCGAGTGTGGAGAACCAACGGTGTCTCAACCCACCTATACAGGAGGTTGTGCGAAGAAATTATCAAATGGTTAGATGCTGGTGTAATATACCTCATAGTCGACACCGAATAGGTGAGCTCGGCCCAGTGTGTTCCAAAGAAGGGAGACATCACCGTAGTTCCTAATGCACGCAATGATTTGATTCTTATGTGTCTAGTTACAAGATCGAGGATTTTTATGGACTACCACAAACTTAATGCCTCAACTGATAAGGACTACTTCCCAGTGTCGTTCATGGACCAAATGCTCAATAAATTAGCAGGCACGGGCTGGTTTTTCTTTCTCGATGGTTACTCAGGATACAATCATATCTCCATTTCCCTAGGGGACTAAGAGAAAACCACATTTACATGACCCTATGGCACCTTTGCATTCAGGAGGATGCCATTCGGGCTATATAATACACCAACAACATTTCAGAGATGTATGATGTCCATTTTCTCATATATGATGGAAGATACAATTGAAGTGTTCATTGATGACTTTAGTATGGTAGGATGTTGCTTTGAAAATTGCTTGAAACATTTGCAGGCAATGTTGTAGAGGTGTGAAACGTGCAATCTTGTTCTAAAATGGGAGAAGTGTCACTTTATGGTCAAGGAAGGCAAAGTTCTAGGGCACCAGATCTTCTAGCAAAGGCATTGAGGTTAATAGAGAAAAAGTGGAGGTGATCGAAAGGTTTCTCCCTCTTATTTCTTTCAAAGGGGTGAGAAGCTTTCTAGGCCATTTTGGATTCTATAGGTTTTTAATCAAGTACTTCTCAAAGATTGCACACCAGTTGTGCAAGCTTCTTGAAAAGGAGATAAAGTTCATGTTTGATGATGCATGCCTCAAATAATTTGAAAGGCTAAAGTAGAGGTTGATATCGACTCCTATTATTATTGCTCTAGACGGATCTAATACATTCAAAATCATGTGTGATACCAGTTGGATTGCAGTGGGGGTGGTGTTGGGACAGCACCGCGAGAATATTCTGAATCCAATATACTACGCCAGCAAAGCGCTGAATCCAACACGAAAGAATTACACTATCATAGAATAAGAGTTTCTCCCAGTAGTCTTCGCCTTTGAAAAGTTTAGATTCTATCTTTTGGGTACCAAGGTCATTGTCTACACAGACCACTCGACATTGAGATACCTAATGTTAAAGAAAGATGTGAAGCCATGATTGATTAAATGGATCCTCCTTCTTCAAGAATTTGACTTTGAGGTGATCGATCAGAAGAAGATAAAAATCCAGGTGGCAAACCATCTCTCTAGATTTGAAGAAGAAGCTATGGTGAAGTTTGATGATGGAGCTGAAATAAATGACTCTTTTCCTAATGAACGGGTACTAGCAACATCACATGATTTAATACCATGGTTTGCTGGCTTTGCAAACTATTTGGTTAGTGACACTGTGCCACCAGATATGAACACTCACCAGCACTGCAAGTTCATGGTAGATAAATAAAAGTTTTGTTGGGATGATCCGTATTTGTTTTGCGTATGTCTAGATGGAATCATTTGTCGCTGTGTCCTAGAAGTAAAGATGATGAGCATTCTAGAAGACTGCCACTCATCACTGGTAGGTGGGCATTATAGTGGAGCTCGAACAATATACAAAATCCTTCAGTATGACTACTATTGGTCGACGATCCACCAAGGTGCTCATGACTATGCAAAGGCATGCGAAACGTGCTAGAGAAAGGCGATATTTCCCATAAACAAGATCTCCCTCTAAACCCCATATTGGTGATTGAATTATTTGATGTATGGGGGATAGACTTCATGGGCCTGTTTGTCAGCTCACATGGGAACAAGTACATCCTAGTCGTTGTAGATTATGTATCAAAATAGATATAGATGGTAGCGCTTCCTAACAATGAAGTCAAAAATGTCACAATATTCCTGAAAAAGAACATCTTCTTCAAGTTTAGTACCCCTCGAGCCATCATTAGTGATGGAGGATCACACTTATACAATCGACTATTCAAAGAACTACTAGAAAAATATGGAGTGAAGCACAGAATAACAACCCCTTATCATCCCAAGATTAGTAGGCAAGTAGAAGTGTCATATCAAGTAATTAAGAAAATCTTGTCCAAAATAGTGAATGCTAATTTGGCTGACTAGTCACAAAAGGTAGATGATACTTTATGGGAGTACCTGAAAACATTTAAAAACCCATCGGGATGTCCCCGTACTAACTAGTCTTTGGGAAAAATGTCATTTGACAGTAGAACTTGAGCATAAAGCACTATAGGCACTCAAAAAGTTGAATCTGGACTCAAAGGAGATCACCACCGCAAGGCTGAACCAACTTAATGAGCTTGATGAATTTCACCTAAAGGCATATGAGAGTTCCGCCTTGTATAAGAAACGCATGAAGCTGCTGAATGACCAGCGCATCAAGAATTACCATTTTGCACCTGGAGACCTAGTATTGCTCTTCAACTCTAGATTGAGGCTATTTCCTGGAAAGCTCAAATCCAGATGGACGGGTCCATTTAGAATAGCACAAGTATTTAGTAATAGAGCTATTGATTTGAAGAAATGAGATGGTTCTACATTTAAGGTGAATGGTCAAAGAGTGAAGTTGTACCTTGATAATGAAGAAGAAATCAAGACAGTGGAAGAATGGACACTTGAGGAAGTCTGAGTACTCAAGTTAGTTGAGTCGTGCCATGACATTAAATCAGGTGCTACTTAGGAGGCAACCCAAGACTGAGAGGGCGCTTATGCACCCAAGTATGTTTCTTTTGACCCCAGTTCCTTATCGTTTTCTTACGTGCATTGAGGACAATGCACAATGTTTTTGATAGGGTGTGGGTGGTTATACGGGCCTTAGTGAAGTTTGAGTAACTTTGGCCTATAACTACCCTAATTTTTTATTCCAAAGGGTTTTCATGCTTGTGTTCTTTCCCTGCTGATTTTATTTTATGTTGAACCGACATGTTAGATAACATGTGTAGTACATAATATTAATATCCATGGCATAGTAAATTTTGTGTAAAAATGATACCCACCAAATTTTATTTTTTTGTTTGCTAGTTTGATAGTAACCATATATGATTAAGTTATCGAGTAGTGTTTGTTCTGATAAATGCGTGACTATGATAAAACACATGATTTGATAGTTCTGTTAACATGTAAAGCAGTGCCATGAGTGAGTGAGCATAAGTGAATAATTCTCTACTGTGCTTTAATTCAGAACTTGCCCTGTTACTCAGAATTTAGACTCTAGGTTAGTTGGTTAGGAAAGGATCTTAGGCCATTTTTCTAATTTAGCCCACTTAGCTTAAATATAACCAATCAAAGATGTTAATTATCCCTATTTTCGGAGCCTAACATTAACCTTATTCTTTGTAAACACCTAATAAGGCATACAACCAATAATAGGCTCAAGAATAGGCTCATTTGGAAATTGAAACTTGAATATCTGAGTTCTACAATCTATAGAGGCATATGAGGCATACAACCAATCTATCCCAAAAATAATATCAAAATCAAACATCTCAAATTCTACAAGATCACATGGAAGGACATTATTTAAGACTAAAGAAGCACAACCTCGATAGACTCTTTGGGCAACAATAGAGTCACCCACAAAAGTGTAGAATGAAAATGGCTCCCTCAAAATTTAAGGACTCAAACCAAATTAACAACGAATAGATGTGTCAAAAAAGATAAATTTGCACCCAGATCAGGAAAAGTATATGCATCAAAATCAAAGACTTTTAATATACCAGTCACCGCATCGAGAGTCTCCTTCATATCTTGCCTAACATGCAAGGTATAAAATCTATTATTCTGAGGAGCACCGTCTTTTTTAGCCTTTGGCTGATCTACATCATCTAGAGCTATTTGGCCTTGACCCTTCTTAGGGGCATTAGGACAATTAACAACATAGTGGCCTATCTTGCCACACCCAAAGCAAGCGCCTGCATCCCTCAAACATCAAATCGGGTAGTTTTTTCCATACCTGTCACACCTCGGATGAGTTGGACCGCCCCTAACCTATGGATTTGGAGGAGACACTCTATCATTAGTAACCCTAAAATTTAAGCCTTGACATTGTTAGAAGCAACCATTACCACCACCACTTCTAGCATTTGTTAACCCACTATCATAATGGGTTCTCTTAGAATCCTTTATCCTCCTCTCTTCAATTTCTTCCCTGTAATCAGCTCACATATGTCATAAGTTTATAAATATCTATCTATCGAATAAGCATAGTCGTATGATATTCTTTCACAACCAAGTCAAAAATCTCTGAAATAAATTTGTGCATTCTTTCACATAGGTTAACTACTAGTGTAGGAGCATATTTTGAAAGCTTTGTAAACTTGAGGGAATATTATCTCACAGTCATTCCATTCTATTTAAGGTTGATAAATTCTGTTAATTTGGCCTCCCTAAATTCAAGAGGAATGAAATGATATATAAAAGCAAACTTGAACTCTTCCAATTCAACTCCATGATCCCCCACTATTTTGATCAACCATTGATTGTACCAGAATTAGGCCACTCTCTTCAGTTGGTCAGCAACTAATTCAACTTTCTCTTCTGAAAACACCCCCATAATATTCAACACCTTAGAGATCTCATCAATGAACTCTTAGGCATCCTCACCAACATTGGAACTAAAGACTTTTAGAAGGTTCATCTGGGTGAAGTTTCTCACCCTTGTAGCTGGGGTGGAGACATGGGAAGGAGGGACAACCATCTTAGATTGGTGAGTCACAACTTGAGCCAGCATGGAAAAAGCATTCAAGAACTCATCTTGAGTAACTCGCTCACCCCTAGGCACTTGAGGGACTTGGTCCTCAACAACAAGGGCCTATCTAGGCTTAGGGGATCTTCTTGGAGGCATCTTTTGTAAGGACGTCAAGGACAATTGTCAGAGTTAGGAAGCCTCAAGACATATTCCATGACACGACTTGAATTGTAACAATCGAAAAAAATTTTAACTTCATAATGGTTGGTCAAGGTTACTGTTAAACTAGTCGTGGTTGCATTTTGGTAGCCATGGGTGGTATTTAAGTGGCCGGATTAAAAAGGGAACGTTTGGTGAAGTTGTAAGGCTAGTTGGGAAGTGAACATTGAAAAGTCATATCTTTTGGTACGGGATGAACTATTTGGACTGCTATATATCAAATTAAATCTCTTTGAGTTATTTTCGCAACACAACTAGTTTCACTCAATTCACAGTCCTTTCTTGAAAGTTATGGCCCTTGTATTTAGACTATCCGTAATTAGAAAGACGCTGGGAAATGGTTCTGGAATGGGTCTAAGGGTTAGGCCATGGACCGTTTGGTGGTCCACGACCTGTGGTGGTATTCATGGGTTGGTCCAGTGTGCTCCCAAAGGTTGGGGGCCAACCCATGGACCAAGTGTTTTCCCACGGACCACTTAACGGTCTGTGTGACCCTTCACAACCCGTGAGGGGTCCCGTGAAGTGATCCAGAGAGTTGGCCAATGTTTGGGGATGGACTCCAGACCAAGTGATGCTCCAGATACTAGTACATAGTCCGTGTGAAGATACACGGTATGTGCGTCCCCTCGTGAAATGATCTAGAAAGTCCCCCGAGAGTTCAAGTCGAAGTCGAGGCCAAGTTAAGCCTCATGGACAGGTTCACGGTCCGTGAACCTGTAGACGGTCACTGTAGGCCTTCCGTGAGACACTATCTTCAGTGATCTAGTCCATTTCATTAATGGTTAATTCGTAATTTAATTAGATCCTATGCCCTTTTTAGGCTTTATAAGGTCTCCTAACTTCCCTAAATCAAACCCTAATTCCCTTTCATCCATTCTAACACTCTCAAATTCTATCCAAAATTCTCTCAATCCTCTTGACCTTCATTGATGAAAGCTTGAAGAAATTTGGGGAAAATTAATATTTCTTGCAATTCCATTCAATTCTCTTGATTAAACTCAAGGTATGTGGGTTTGATTCATGGGTTACCCTTCATTCATGGAGACCCAAGAACCCTCCTCTTTAATTTATGAATTTAAGCTTTCTTTAATTATGGGTTCTTTGATTCTTGATGTATTTCATTGCATTGAGTTGTGGGTTGTAGAAATTAGGTGATTTAATGATGATTTAAGTTTAATTTTTTATGAAATGCATGGAAATTCTTGAAGGATCATTATGCATGTCCCTTTAAGGGTTTAATATGCATGGGTAAATTGCATTATGTTTTTAATTGGGATTTTATCATAGATTATGCTGAATTACATATTGACTTATGATTTTAAGGTTTGAATCTCCATTATCCATGCACTTGATTTTTTATTCATGGCGTATGCATTGAAAAATGGTTATGATGAAACTCTTGTTAAGGGCATGACCCTCTTGTTATGATATGATATGTTAAGGATTGTGATCACATAG
>JBCEWC010015176.1:0-13898 GCA_038996855.1 Solanum aculeatissimum
CTAGTAGGTCATTGTGATTATAAGTTATTTTTTATTATGATAATATTAATCGTTGTTTTATCATTTATTTTTTTATTAATATGTTCAAGTTGCTATATATTTATATTGTGTGATTACAAGCAATTTTATGTTAAAGAGAACGAGCACCCACAGTCTTTAAATCCTGGATCCGCCACTACTTGTATACCTCATTTTCTGTCATCTTTGTGTTAGCCATATTTTTCCTGTGGTTGCAAATCATAGATAATAGATGTTGTTATTGACATTTGTCTATGTATTGGATTAAACGCAGAATACATCTACGATAAATCCAGCACCATATGTGTAATGTTGTTACCAATTTGTTTGCCCATTAAATATGCCATGCATCTGCTAAACGCTTGAAGTTTACTGATAGTCCGATTTGATCACTGTTTGAGTCTCCATGATAAGCATGTGTTGGGTTTGAAAGTTGTGTCTACGCTTTATTTCCACTGTATTAGCTTAATGGTCTCATGATTTCACTTGGAAATGTGTTGTGGTTCAATTTATGACATGTTCTAGAATCTGTTAAATAGATTTCCTTTGAGAGTTCTTTTCGTTCCTTGCTTCATGATATCTCCTTTTGTTCCTCACTGTTTTCACTGAGATTTTACCACATAAATATGATGGAAATCTCTTTCTTTATCTCCAAAATTGCCTAGGATTTTAGAATGTTAATTTGAAAGGTCTTTTCAGTTCTTCAAACTAGCTTTTGCAGCTAAATATTCCATAAAGAAAACTGATTTCAATAGTCACTGTTTGGTTAATCTTACTGTTTAGATCAATGATATCTTGCTAGTTTTGGGAAACTTGCTTGTTTAATGTTTAAGTGCCAACTTTAACACCTTGATTTATAGGATTATATGCCATCGTAATTGTGAATAGATGTTTAAGTTCATTGTGATACTTTAATTCTCTTGCTTGTTGACTCTCTGAAGATATTGGTAAATCTACAAGTCTAAATTCTGTCAAGAGTATCAATACTCCTTGAGTGATTACAGCTAATGTTGTGGGGCCATATTCTGTTAACACTTTGGTTCTATTTTTCTCTCATTAATTGATGTACTTGGTTTGTTCTAATATTTGCCAATTTAAATTCCTCTTTTATTAGGTTGTATAATATAGATACTAATTTTATTGATCCATTTACATAAATAATATATTATTTAATCTAAATTATAAGTTTTAGTATAATTTTAACTCTTATCAAATATAATTACACTTTTGTTATCAAAATAGCAGAGAAGGAGAATGAGAAAGAGAAAGAGAAATTCTCTTTCCATTTCTCTTGCTTACCTTTTTCTTTTTCTCTCTATTTCTTTTTAAAATATTAATTAATTATTTCAATTTAAAATTTAAGTTTAGATTGAATATTATGCAAATGATGTTTTTCCTATCTTTTAAACTAGAAAATTTATTTTATGTAAATACATATATAATGTAATGACACAATTTTAATATATTAACATATAAACTAATTTAAATAGTGTTTAAATATTTAAAATTCAGATATAATATTTTTCGACACCATTAATAAAAATAAATAAATAAAAATTACAATTATAATACATTTTGAATTCGATACTTCATATGTATTATAAATATTTTTTAATACACGTGGAGAACATAAGTAATACATTTTTAATATAATAATTATTTTAACATCATTAATGAGAGAAAATAATAATAAATAACTATAATATGTTTTAAATTTAGTAAATAATACATATTATAAGTATTATGTATGAATTTTAAATATTTCAATATGATTTAATTAATTTTATATTTATTAGAAAATGTATTATATTTATTGAAATAATAATAATAAAATTCATAACATTATATAATATTAAAAATGATAAGTTGAATAGAGAGGGAGAAAGAAAGAAAAGGAAATTAAAAAAAAAAGTATGAGCATGTACAACAGAAAAAGAAAAGAAAAGAAAGAGACAAGGATAGGATAATTTATAGATAAAATATATTATAGATCGTAATTAAAAAAATACCATAAAAAAGAATAATATTTAATATATAATATATTATTTATCTAAATATCCCAATTTTATTTCCTTATTTGTGTTTGAATACACTTGCTGATTGAGTCTCTATTGGACTCTTTATCAGAACAGGCCATGGAGGCACAAATCATGTGTTATCGAGTTAATTCCATCATTTTCTCCCGCAAGGGAAGCAACTATAGGATTCAGAAGCAGGAATACACGTGTAAGGAAGCAAATGAAAATTTTTGGAAGTAATTTTTAGCTATATAACTCCTTTAAAATATATATTACACTTTTTAAATGCATTATTTTATAATTACTACTAATAAATTTTAATTTCAGGTTATAACAAATCAGTAATATTTTATAATATTTAATTTTATTTTTATTAAAAATATGTATTCATTAAATATCCATAATAATGGATTTATATTCCTTTTTTATATAACAATCTAACTATAATTAAGGACATTTTTATTGGTTAAATTTTACAAATTACCTTAAATTGTTCAATTTAGCCATATGTTTCTCTTTCAACATAACTCTTTCACTTACACAGAAAGTTTCTTCTTCTTCATATGAATCGTAAAAAAATACTCCATTCTTGTCCATCTTAGTTAACTTATTTTCTTTCCTTTACATCTTACATCATGTACAGAAAATGTAATGTTAATATTACTCCTAGAAAAAGCCTTGTGTTAGCAGAGGAACAAAGCAATCGGAGATTAAATCATCAAACATTCAAATACTAACACAAATTCCAGTGAGAAATGTCAAGTCTCCTGATAAGAAGAGTCGAATAGCAATGAAGAAGATTGAAGCAATATTGAGAAAAAACCCAATTTCATCGTCTAGAAAAATAAAGACAAACAAAAAACTGGTGCGTCACATAAGAAGCAATGAAGAAGATTGAAGCAACATTGGGGAAAAATTCAATTTCATTACTTTTCTTATGCATATTAATGTAATTTGGTTCTCCTGTATATATGAATGATTTTTCTAGGTATAAAGTATAAATTAATTTAATATCTAGTTAATTTTGACATAAAATAGTTATTATTGTAATCTTATAATCAATATGAATTTGGTATGATTTTCTTTTCATATATATTTTATTTGCATAATAATATATAAACTCACTTTGAATTTATTATGATTAGCATGAATTTTATATAAATTTGATATTTTTTATTTGTATTTTTACTGTAAATATTTGGTATAAGGTAAAAATCTTGTGTCGCCATGCATTTGGTATAATATTGATATAATTTACGAATTTTCACATTGAGTTTGTTGGTGAATTGAATTTGAGATGAAAAGTGGTGTAATGTGTATTACTGTATTTGTTGTGTTTACTTTTTGTATTAATTTGATATAAAATATACATGTGTTTAGTATATACACGTTTGGTATATATATATATATATAATAGGTGGCATTAACTTGACATAAAATTGGTATAATCTACATTATATCTATGAGGTGTTTACTTTTGATATTTATTTGGTACGAAAAAATAGTATATTATCCTATTTTCACTGTTTAAATTGATTTGAAGTTTAAATTTGTATAAATTTTGAAGTTCTCCGGTATATATGACTAATTTATTTTTTTTGTTATAAAGTATAGATGTATTTAATATTTGATCAATATTGACATGAACTTGATAATTTTTTATGAACCCTACAATTGATATGAAATTGATTTAATTTTCATTTCATATATGTTGTGTTTGCATAATAAACAATATCGAATAGTAGGATTTCAAAAACTACACTAAATTCATGTCAATACTTGTTAACTATTAAACACATTTATACTTTACATCAAATTAATACAAAATATAAATACAAAGTACATACAATATACATTATACCAAGTTTATATCATATTCATGCCATTAATAAATCTAATGCAGAAACTCAAAAAAAAATATCAATGTCATACCTATTATATGACAGCACATGAATTATACTTTATACTTTAAACCGTCTTTGTTGTATGGGGTGGAGTGTTGACCGATTAAAAACTCACATGTTCAGAAGATGCAAGTCGTAGAGATGAGGATGTTTTGATGGATGTATGGTCATACTAGGAGGGATAAGATTAAGAATGAGACCAGTCGGGAGAAGCTAGAGGTGGCCCCTGTGGCTGACAAGATGAGGGAAGCAAGACTGTGATGGTTTGGACATGTGCATAGAAGAAGTACCGATGCTCCTGTTAGGAGGTGCGAGAAGTTGAATTTCAGAGTTACACGAAGGAGTAGAGGTAGACCGAAGAAGTATTAGGGAGGTAATCATAAAAGATATGGCAAGACTTGATCTCACCGAGGACATGACCCTAGATAGAAAGGAGTGGAGGTCGCGGATTAGAATAGTAGGTTAATAGGTTAGTAAGATTAGGTTGGTGTCTGGTTTTGAGGTATAGTAGGGTAGTAGGATTAGTCGCGTTTTTATATCATGGGTTGTCATTATTCGTCATATATATGTTGATTCTTTACCATTTTACACACTACCATGTACTTTTTGTTATCAGTTGGTCTTCCTGTTTCCATTTCTTTTCCTTTCTCTTTTTTTCATATCTAGTTATTCTGCTTACGGGTTTTTTAGACGAGGGTTCCAAGGAAACAACCTCTCTAAATCTGAGGTTGTAGTAAGGTCTGCGTACACTTTACCCTCCCTAGACCCAACTTGTGAAATTTCACTGGGTATGTTGTTGTTGTTGTTGTTGTTGTTTGTACAAAAAATAAACAGTTTGTATATAATCAAAGAATACCAACAAATTATATGAAATTCAAGCCAAACATATAGATTATAAGTCTGCTTAGATCTTATTATGACAAATTGAAAACTACTCTCATACCCTTTTTGTATAATAATTAAATGATTAAAAAAATTATTTTTTGGTATTGAGTTAAAAGACCTTTATGAATTCACAATCTAGTATTCTTTTTATTTTTAAATTAATAACGGATATGAAAGAGAGTAGGAGTAAATTAAGGAGGAAAATAAGAAACTACAAAATAATGATAAGTAAAAGATCCCTAATTTAATGGGACACTTAATTAAATCAACAACTAAATAATTAATTTTTAATAGCTTCCCACCCCCCCACCCCCTTTTTTTTTTTTTTTTTTTGCTTTTTTTAAAAATAAAATCTGTTATAGAATACAAGAAATCTAATGCTATAACTTGCAACTAAAAAATAATGTTAAAATTCCTAATAACATATCTAATATTTGTCATTTTAAAATTTTCTCTTTTTGAAATTGAATTATAGGTATATACTGGAGATCTACATATGATATACAGTTGTATACATAAGGATATGGTGAAAATTGGGCCAAAGCCCAAAACACAAGTGGCCCAACTACTTAGTCTAGGCACAGAGGGAAAGAAAGGATAAGTTACACAAATATCATTGTGTAAAGGTCAAATTTCAATGTCTCCACCTTTTTCATAATTAGCAAAATTCCTTGGAAATAGGTATTTTTTTATACTCTTAAATCAGTTGGTGATACATTTTAAATGCAACATCTTTCTTCATAAATGAGACGAATTAATAAAGATTTGACCGTTTTTAAGAAAAAGTTTATTCCGAGCAGCCCAATCGATCATGAAAAATTATTCAAACTGAAGAAATTCCTACAAATTATGTTTCATTATTCTCTTGATTCATTGAGCTCTTTTATTGTTTTTATTTATCATGTATGAACATATGATACACATCATAGTGTATCTCTTACACCCATACGAAAATTTGTTTTCTGCTCATTCTTTTTTTTGCACAAATTTTTGTATCATTCTTCTACGTTTTAGTATGTTATGTTATGTATATATGATACACATCATATTGTATCACGTACACATTAAGGATCATTGTTTTTTGCTCATTCTATTTTGTACAAAAAGTATTTGTATCATTCTTCTATGTTTTAGTATGTTATTTTATGATATTTGTATCAAGTATCACTACATCATTAAGTATCAACCAATTGATAGTTGTAATATATATAGTTTTTATAATATTAAGTATCAACCAAGGAATCTGTTACTTTCAAATTTTTGTAGTGGTTTTCTAAAAGGAATTTATTACTTTTTATGGGAAATAAGTTAATTGTTATTAATTATCTTAATTTTTTATTCAAATTTTGAAAATTATTTTTTAAAGGAAGTTGTTACTTTTTTTTTAATGGAAAATAGATTAATTGACATTAATTAGCTTAAAAGGAATTTGTTACTTTCAAATTTTGGATGTGATTTTTTAAAAGGAATTTGTTACTTTTTTATGGAAAATAAGTTAATTGCTATTAATTACCTTGATTTTTTATTCAAATTTTGAAAATTATTTTCTAAACGAAACTGTTTTTTTTATGGAAAATAGATTAATTGACATTAATTAACTTAATTTATGAAAGGGAATAAATCGATAATTTTATTTTTTTTCGAAAACTACAGCCATAAAATTGAATTTGGGAATATTGAGCGTATATATGAAATTTATACACGATACATTAATTCTCTTTATTCATTGAGCTCTTTTGTTGTTTTTATTTATCATGTATCAACATATGATACACATCACATTGTATCATGTACACCCATAAGAATCACTGTTTTTTATTCATTTTATTTGTACAAATTTTTTGTATCATTCTTCTATATTTTAATTGTTTATCTCATGTGTCAATATGTGATATATATCATATTGTATCACGTACACCTTAAGGATCACTATCTTACCAAAATTATGTTTTATTATTCTCTTGATTCACTGAGCTCTTTCAATAATAATTAAATTTTTTTAACAAATATGATATCATATGAATTTTATTCTGTAACAAAGTTAATTTTTGTATTAATGATCTTGTATCATGTATACTGTATATGATACAAGACTTATATACCAAAATAAATATAGTGCACCACAATGTAATCGTAAAATAATACTTGATACATAAAATATATGTTATATTACAACTCATTACATAATACTTATGAATCAACCAGAATGTTTATGTACCATAATTTTATAAATGAAATGATTTAGCATGATTCATAGTGATAAAAATATGAATCGTATTGTGTGGTACATTAAATTGTTACAAGCATTGTACAAGTATCATTAATCATGATACAAATGACTATATTTATGCTAATTGATTCAACAACAAAGTAAGAAAACATAAATTATATATATGTATCACTTACACAAGTAATCATACGTGTACGAATCAAATATACAAGAATAACACTAGATACATATTGCCCCCTTGAATCACTACATCCAACAATTTCATACTATGTATAAGTATCATTATGTATTTGATAAATTACTATATTTAGGATAATATATTCAACGTGTTGTGTATCACGTATCATATGCATGCTACAAAGAAATCACAGTAAAAAACAACTCAATATAATGAGATATGCAATGATACTTGATACAACAAGACATACATTAAACTCAATAAATCACGAAGAATGTCATGTGTCATGATATAGTGTTATTTACAAAAACACTAGATACATGTTATATTACAACTCATTACATAATACTTATGAATCCAGCAGAATATTTATATACCATAACTTTATAAAAGAAATGATTTAGCATGGTTCATAGTGATAAAAATATGAATCGTATTGTGTGGTACATCAAATTGTTGCAAGCACTGTACAAGTATCATTAACCATGATACAATGATTATTTTGATGCTAATTGATTCAACAACAAAGTAAGAACATAAATCATATGTTTGTATCAGTTACGCAAGTTACCGTATGTGTATGAATCAAATTTATAAGAACTACACTGGATACATACTGCCCCCATGAATCACTACATCCAACCATTTCATACTCTGTATAAGTATCATTATGTATTTGATAAATGACTATATTTAGGATAATAGATTCAACGTGATGTGTATCATGTATCATATGTATGTTATAAAGAAGCTATAGTAAATACAATTCAATATAATGAAATATGCAATGATACTTGATACAATAAGGCATACATTAAACTCAATAGATCATGAAGATTGATACATAATTTTTACTAGTGCACCAACTAGTCCTATTCGGATGCCCCTCCTCTATGATAAATTCAATTTGAAAGAAATCCTAAAAGAGAAAGATATTAATGGTAACTCATATGAAGATGATGATCAAGATTTTGCTTTTGATTTCAGTGGGCAGAAAATTCCCAAAGAAATTGTTCAACAAAATATTTTCTCCTCGGCACAAGAAGAAAGATTTTGACCCATTTCTTATAACTTTACAAAAATAGAGTCGAACGGAGAACCAACAAAAGATTTCAAAAAAGAAAAGAAATCAGAATCTCGAGAGGAGAAAAGAAATGAAAGTAATCAAGAAATCCAAAAAATCCACCTCTGTTTCTTCTTCTTCGTCATCTTCGTCTTCTTCAATTTTGTCTCTGTTTCTTCTTCTTCTTCTTCTTCTTCTTCGTTATCTTCTTCCTCCTCTTTGTCTTTTTCAGTTTCTTCAATGATTTCACTCTAGTCTAAAAAAAATCAAAGACTTGTTATTCAGAAGTTCTTCAAAAAGACTAATATGAAGAAATCAAGCAAAATAAATGAAACAAAATTAAAGTTCATCAAAAGAATTTTGAAAACGATGAAGAATATGGAGTTTAAATTTTCTAGATTTAAAAATTAGTGGGGACAATTTCCTATAAGGTAAATTTACATAACCGGTGCAGAAATATAGGGTTTATATTAGGGAGATAATTAATGTCAGACAATTGAGTAGATAGGAAGAGTCATGTATCATCTTTTAGAAAGAGAAATATCAAAAAGAGGGATTTATGTAATATTTTAAAACGGGTGTGATTTTTTGAGAATATAAAAATATAAGTGGTGTAGTTTGGTAAAATTTCCAAAAGAAAAGGGAGAAGACCCCACAGAAACTAAATGTTGGGCAGAATTTCAGATTTTAAGTCTTGGGCCTAAACCCAAAGCTTATAATTTAGAAAATTTTACCAAACTACACCACTTATATTTTTATATTCTCAAAAAATCCCACCCGTTTGAAAAAATTATATAAATCTCTTATTTTAATTTTTATCTGATCCAATTGTGATACATGTCTCTTCGTTTTCTTTTCTATCTGACACACCAATTATACCTATACGGATCTATTCTCCCGCTGTCGATTTCAGATGTATATTTTTTGGGAATTGATCTTATTAATTGTCAATTCTTGAGAATGACCACTCAGTAATTAAAAAAATTTACTTTTGGACCCTTCGTATGAACACATCTTTTATCTGCTTTTCTTCACCATTGTTCTTCATTTTTCAATTTTTAGTTTGTTGATTTTTTTTTCTTCATCTTAATCTTTCTGAAAAACATCTGAACAACAACAAATTTTTGATTTTTTACTTTTTAGACTAGAGTGAAATTATTGAAGAAACTGAAGAAGCTGAAGAAGTTGAAGAGGAGGAAGAAGATGTTCAGGAAGATGATGAAGAAGAAACAGAGACAAAATTGAAGAAGACGAAGAGGAGGAAGAAGATGATGAAGAAGAACAAGCAAAGTTGATTTTTTTTCGGATATTGTCAATTCTTTTCTCATTTCAAGATTCTGATTTTTTTCCATTTTTGAAATCTTTTGTGGGTCCTTTGTTCGACTCTATTTTTGTAAAATTGTAACAAATGGTTCAAAAAAAAAGTTTCCTTGAACTATTTATTTGGTGAACTACTGTTTTATTGTTGATTCTATCATGGATCATACATGTTTTTACTAGCTTAGATGTATTTCCTCTCGATTTTTGTTCAAAAGCCTACTATGGAATGTCAGACTTTAGATATCTAAACCATTGATCTCGTTTGGGGATCAAGAATACATTTTTTAGTGTTTCATTCTTCATGATTTATTGATTTTATTGTATGTCTTATTGTATCAAGTATTATTGTGTATCTCATTATATTTAGTTGTATTTACTGTAGCTTTTTTATACACGTCATATTGTATCATGTATATCAAATGATCACTACATTGCTCATAAACTTGTATAACTCATGTATCATTTTGCATGATTCATTACTGTAACATTACTGTAGCTTCTTTATAGCATGTATATAATACATGATACATTATCATGTATACCAATGATCACTGTGTTGTTTATACTTTTGTACAAATTATATATTATTCTTCATGGTTTGTTGAGTTTATTGTTTGACTTATTGTACCATGTATCACTATATCGTTAAGTACCGTGTATATCTAATGATCATCACATTGCTCATACTTTTATACAACTCATGTATCATTTTGGATGATTCATTTTAACTCACTGTATAACTTAGTGTATCATGTATAAATATATCATTTTGTATGAAGCATTATATAACTGTAAAATTATTGCAAGCTCTTGCAGTGGTTAAATCAAGATATGGTGATTAACTGAGGTGTCAAATACTCCAAAAAATTAGGTGGTGATACTCCAAAATTCAAATTCCACATATACGCTCAATATTCTCAAATTCAATGTTATGGCTGTAGTTTTTGAAAAAAAAAATTACCGACTTATTTCCTTCCATAAATTAAGCAAATTAATGTCAATTAATCTATTTTCCATAAAAAAAAGTAACAGTTTCCTTTTCGAAAAATAATTTCTAAAATTTGAATAAAAAATCAAGGTAATTAATAGCAATCAACTTATTTCCCATAAAAAATAGATTCCTTTTAGAAAATCACTACCAAAATTTGAATTCAATTTTCTACTGCTCAGATAACTATATTCCCAAAAATCAGGTGGTGGTACTTCGAAATTCAAATTTCATATATACGATCAATACTCTCAAATTCAATTTTATGACTTATTGTAGCATGTATCACTATATCGTTAAGTATCGTGTATACCTAGTTATCACTGCATTGCTCATACTTTTCTACAACCCATGGATCATTCTGCATGATTCATTTAACTCACTGTATAACTTTTTATATTCATGTATCACTATATCGTTAAGTACTGTGTATATGTAGTGATCACTGCATTGCTCATACTTTTCTACAACACGTGTATCATTCTACATGATTCATTTTAACGCACTGTATAACTTAGTGTATCATGTATAAATATATCATTTGTATGAATCATTATATAACTGTAAAATTATTACAAGTCATTGCAGTGGTTGAATCAAGATATGATGATTAATCGAGGTATCAAATACTCCCAAAAATCATGTGGTGATACTTCAAAATTCAAATTTCATATATACGCTCAATATTCCTAAATTCAATTTTATGGTTGTAGTTTTTAAAAAAAATGGAATTACCGACTTATTTCCTTTCATAAATTAAGCGAATTAATGTCAATTAAGCTAATTAATGTCAATTAATCTATTTCCCATAAAAAAAAAGTAATAGTTTACTTTAGAAAATAATTTTCAAAATTTGAATAAAAAATCAAGGTAATTAATAGCAATCAACTTTTTTCCCATAAAAAAAGTAACAGATTTCTTTTAGAAAACCACTACCAAAATCTGTAAGTAAATAATTCCTTTTAGAAAATCACTACCAAAATTTAAATTTAATTTTCTACTGCTTAGACGACAATACTCTAAAAAATCAGGTGGTGACACTCTGAAATTCAAATTTCATATATACGATCAATATTCCCAAATTCAATTTTATGATATATATTATACCATGTATTACTATATCGTTAAGTATCGTGTATACCCAGTGATCACTGCATTACTCATACTTTTCTACAACTCATGTATCATTCTGCATGGTTCATTTAACTCAATGTATAACGTATTCTATTATGTATACATATATCATTCTATATGAATCATTATACAACCACAACATTATTGCAACCTCTGAATGTTGAACATGATACAAGAAAATTTAAAATTTTGCAACTTGTAATGAAACTTGATTAAAAAATTGATAAGAAAAATCAAACTTGATACAAGAAAATTAGAAGTATAAAGTTGAACATGATACAAGCAAATTTGAATGTTTTGCAACTTGATATAAAAAAAAAACTTAATATAATGAATCAAACTTGATACCAGGAAATTAGAAATATAAGGTTGAACTTGATACAAGCAAATCTGTGAAGTTTGCAACTTGATACTATAGTACTTGATAGCAGAATAAGTTAAATGAATCATCAAGAATGATACATGAGTTGTACAAACGTATAAGCAATGCAGTGATCATTGAATATACATGATACTTACCGATAATGATACATGATACAATAATTCATACAGTAAACTCAATAAATCATGAAGAAGATCCTTCAATTTTTTCTTTTTCATAAATCTCCTTAAACAATGGTTCATGAACAATTTTGAATTTTCTTTCATGAAACCCTCCTCGTCCAAATCAAAATATCATGTTTCAAAGCATCTTCACCTTGAATGCTTCAAACCCTTAATTTCAAAATGTTAAAAATTCGCATCGAACCCTTCAATTCAGAATATTAAAATATGAAACAAAGATGAAGAAATCAAGTGATGAACAACTTTATGAGATTGTCTGCAGCAATGGCCGTTTCAGATTTTCATACGAAATTGTCTGTCCAACCACTATTCCATCACTCTTGTATCTTGAGTAACAAACATCTCGTTCCCAAATACCAGAATGCCTCAATATAATACATATATTCACCGCGAATCACCGGCAAATTCTTGATTTTTCTTGCAATTTGAATAAATAATTCTTGATTTTTATGCGTTTTCAACAAATAATATATCGTTTGTTTTTTTTTAAAAAAAATCATGAATGAAACATTTAACTATTCTTGTATCGGAAATAGGTGTATTTGCATTAAATATCCTAATTTATGATGAAAGAATAAATTCCTGTTTTTCAGCAAGAATACGATAAGTTTTTTCTTGAAAAAGGCCAAATATTTTATTATTTCGTCTCATTTATGAAGAAAGATGTTGCAGTTAAAATGTATCATCAGCTTAATTATTCAAGAGTATCAAAACACAACAATTTCCAAGGGATTTTGGTAATTATGAAAAAAGTGGAGAAATTTTTTAAAAATTTTTCCTTTACACAATGGTATTTATGTAACTTTTCCTATAATTTATTACTCCCTTTGTCCCAGTTTATCTGACACTCTTTCTTTTTTAGTCCGTCCCAAAAAGAATGTCACCTTACTCTAATTGAAAACAATTTAACCTTAAAATTACCCTTTTATCCTTAATGAAATGATTTTCAACCACACAAATATCTCAAAATGATTTTAGACCACAAATTTCAAAAGTCTTACCTTTTTTCTTAAATATTATGTCAAGTCAAAGAGTGTCACATAAAATGGGATGGAGGGAGTATTTAATTACCTAATTACACTATTTTATTTATCATATTTTCCATTATTTTCACCATGTTTTAAATTTTTCTAAACAATCTGGATACACTAATTCAATAATTCGGATACATTAGTTTGACTCTTAAATTATCTCTATGTTTAATGTATCATATTTTAAATGTCACCTGTTGATACTTAAAAATCTAATTTTTATATTCGGAACTAAATTAATGTATCTGAATCATTGAATTAAGGGCGAATTTCATATATATACAAAAAAAAAATTATTTACGTAAAATACAACCCACTTTTCATTTACATAAAAAAAATAGCCCAAGAAAGTCATGAACTCAACACAAATCAAATTAGCCCAAGGTCATTAGATCCTTTTTGCTCAAAAGCAGCCCAAATCCAAAAAATTGCCCTTTTTCCTTTTTTTTTTCTCTGGCTGTTTTTTTTTTCAAAAGTTATTTTATTTTTATTTTGTTGTGGATTTTTATATAAAAAAAAATCTTTTTTCAAAAAAAAATTCATATATTTTTTGGGTAGCATTTAT
>JBCEWC010015177.1:0-13898 GCA_038996855.1 Solanum aculeatissimum
ACAGGGACCCTGTCCATCGCTTTCTCAAAAAAAATTTTATTTATTAATTTGTTAATTAATTAAGCGACGGACTGCGTCGGTTAGTCCGTCGCTGCATTGAGCGACGCAGTCCATCGCTTTCTTGGCCGTCGCTTTTTCGCAGTTTTTTAGTAGTGTATGCTATAAGATTGTATCCGATGATTCTTAATTGAACATAGGTGTTAAAGTCAATTTCTTATTGTAGGAATAAATTTGAAGGTCATAAGAACCCTTTAGTGCAAAGTTAAGTTAAAAACTTCCTTATCGATTGAGTTTCGATGTATGATTTCATAAAAGTTAGGTGACCCAATGACTTATAAGTTATATATAAACATATGTTAAAATCAATTTCAAAGTATTTTAAAGTGTGTTAGATTTGGTCTAGGGTCATAGAAGATCTTTTACATCAAGTCAAGTCTAAAGAATTTCTATCGACTAAGTTTTCGTATGAGTTCATGAAAGGGTCAACTTCAAACAATCATATCTCCTAGAATATTATGAGTTAGGTGACCCATAACTTATCAGATTAAAGGTCTTCGAGTCGTCTTTCCAATGCCACCAAGATTGTGTCAATCTGAGTTCAGAGTAAAAAGTTATGATCATTTTACTGAAGATGTGCAAAGCTGTTCGAAGTTTGCAATAGCTCCGCGATGTGGAGTGGACATAGACTCTTCTGCCTAAGTTAAATGATGTTCCTTTATTACTTTGGAGGGTACTTTTATCCTATAATCTTTTGGGGATTATTTTAATGTCCCAAAACGTATAGAGCATTAGTTTTTCATAAGTAAAACCCTCATCTTCACTCATACACTTGAACGCTCAAGAATTTTCAAGAAACTCATCAAGTTAAGGTTATCTTTCAAAATTCGTCATCAAGGTAAGTTATTTTCCATAAATTTCAATTTTCTTAACCCAAATTTCTTCATCTATTCATGAATCTCTAAGAGAAATCTTAAATCATAACCTAGGATTTCAAGAAAATGAATTCAAGAATTTCAAGACAGGATTTTTTTATTCTTCTTCTTCTTCTTCTTCAATATTAGGGTTCTTCATCAAAAACTCTAAGATTTTAAGTCAAGAATTGAGGAATCAAAGAGAAACCCTTCAACCAATATTTTTTTTCAAGTTCTTCCGTTGTAAAAGAACTACATAAGAGAATTTCTTTCTCAAGAACAAGCATCAAGTTTCCAAGATTAAAAATTTCCTCCAAGAAAGTACTGTTCTTCAAATTTTAATTGTAGTATCAACTTTTCAGTTATGTACAGCTAACACAATATTGGACTGAGTTCATCCACGTTACCCTTCATCTCCATCGATTCGAGTTGAGTTGAGTTTGAGTTTTTTTGAATTTCTTGAATTGAATTATTGAGTTATTTATTGTCTTATTGAGTTTTTTTAACGTAAAAGTGTGTTGATGATATTCATGAGTTTAGTATTTGATTTGGGTGTATGTTCATGTCTTCATTCACATAAACCCTAATTGAGAATTATATTTGTTTTTATGCATTATTTCAAATTGAGATTGATGATCATTTTTGTATGTTGAGCAAAGACCATTTTTGGACTAATTTGAACATATTTTACAGAGTCTGCGTGAACTTGAGTTTTTGAACATAATCAATGATTTGATAAAGAGTCTTGACGAGATGTGAAAGACTTTTGAAGCCTGTTTTTAAAGGAAAGAACATGATGTTTTGAGAAAGGATTTTAATGAGTTTTGAAAGTATATTCCTTTGTTTTGAAGGAAAGATTAATTTGATGATTGAGATAAGATTGAACTGATGAGAGTACTCCAATGAGACTAGATGAGATGCTTTTGAGAAATCCACTCACTTGATAGATATGAGCACATGTTTTGGGAGTAGTATTGAACACCAATTTGGGTAAGAGTAAATGACAATTCAAACCCCACAAACTATATAACCAGCACAAGATAGAGGTTATGCCTCTTATGTCCCAAAAAGTTGGACATTGATTGATTGTGGATTCAGATTAGAAAGAGGTTTATGTTGATGTGTCATAGTATTAGTGAAGGCGAAGTATTGATGTTGAATAGGGGAACAAAATGCTTTCAAGGCGATAGATCTAAATTAGATTTATGATTATTCGTAGAGTTATAAGCTTAGCCAAATAAGGAGGTACAATGAATGGGTGAATGATACTTGAATTGTGAATAAGGGACGTGTTGATCGATTATTCGCTACGAGATTTTAGTGAGCCTATGTTCCCTAAATTTAAGAAGTAATCAAAATGAATATGATATATAAAATAACATTACAATATAATAAAACATGTAACACGTAACAACCATCCAAACAAGGTGTAAGAAACCTAGATATCATGATGCTCATACTTGATCTGACATTATCATCTAATTACTTTATCTAACAATAACATCTACTTAAATTCCTGATATATTATACAGATTTTTGTATTATAATTCTTGCATAACTCTATACTTTATCTAGTGAACACCTCCTTAATGATGCACTAATTTGATAAAATTGCATGATGCATGCACTTTGTGATCATGAGACATCCATAAGTGGGACTGTAAAGATACTAACACCTGTTACATATATTATGTACAAATATTTTTTCCTTTTCTGCAAGTTTAAAATGAGATGATTGTTACTTCTAATGCATGTCTTGATGAAAAATCCATCTAAGACACTTACGCAAGTCACTAACTAATACTCCGTTTGTCTCATTTTATATGATTTACTTTTTTTTTCAGTCCGTTAAAAAAAAAATGATACATTTTTATATCTAGTAACAACTTACTCCGTTTAAAAAAGAATGACCTACTTTCCTTTTTGGTATGTTTAAAATAAAAATATGACCTATTTCCTTTTTTGGCAAAATTTTAATTTCAACTTTCCACGTGATATATTTAAGGTCATAAGATTAAATAGCATTTTGGTACATTTAACATAACTTTAATTTAGGATTACTAGATTGAAATTTTTTTCTGTTCTTAAACTCTGTATCAAGTCAACTAGGTCATTATTCTTTTTGAAACAGAGGGAATAACTTTAAGAAGTTCATTTTACCTTTAATGAAATGATTTCTAGTCAGACAAATATTTATGACTTATTTTACACAATAAATTTTAAAAAAACTTTTTTTTCCCTTAAACTTTATGCCAACTCATATTTGGGACGAAGGAATTAGTAATAAATTTTATCGCAATTTCACACTTTTAGTAGCTAGTGCTTGAAGATACTAAAAAAAATTTAAAAATTCCACGGACCGAATCGGATCGGAACCGAGCCGAGCTGAATACTAGTTCAATATATCCCGTACCATATCGAATACTAACTAATCGAAACGATATCAATATATTCTGATCCGTCGACCAATCTTAGGCTGGACCAATGATGGAATTATATATATCTTTTTTCTTAATCTTAGTTATCTATATTTGTCTTCTCTTTAGAAAGTATAATTTTTTCTTTTTACAATCGATTTGATCAGCTTATGTGTACCTTTATTATTATATCAAATATATGTTATCTCTCATCAGTATTAGTTCGCGAGCACCTCCGTCGACCAAAACTTTGCAAAACTGAACACCTTTGTTTTTATTTATTGAGATTTTAAATTTGTTTTCTTATGATGATATTTTTACCCACTTTAATGATCGTTAGATTATTTTCTTGGACGCCTTCAAGAAATCGTATACTATATAAATTCATAATATATGTCTAAGTGCCATACTTGTGTGTGGACCAAATGAGAAGTTAGTAATTACTTTACAAGTTTTTGGCTTATCAGTATTGTTAATTACTATACTATTATAAAGTTTAAATTTAATATAATCTTTTCATTTTTTGCGACAATAATTTTTTTTATCTATTATAAAGTTGGATCTTTTTTAATTTTACTATTTTATAAATGAGCATTTGGTTGAGAAAAATTGTGGAAGTTAATTGAAATAAAATTTTACGTCTTCTTCTCATTTTAAAATTATTTGGTTTTAATTTTTTTTTTGCTTATAAGTAATTGTTCGATTTGATGATGTTAGCAGTGGTGAAATTAAAAATTTCATTAAAAATATTTAAGATTCATGAAAAATAATTTTAAATTTATATTTTTCGTATAATTTTTCAAAAAAAAAAATTTAATTAGTCACCCATTTATACGTATGGCTACACCACTGCAAACCACCAACCATAGGTACTTCATATACCGACATTAAATTATTTTCCTTTTCATGAAATAATTTAATTTGTTTTATACTTTTTATTTTATTTTAAATAACATGTCTTTATAGTCAAAGAAATTTCATAACATATTCTCTCTAAAGAGTCACTTTATTCAGAAAAATTGTCTAAAAATAATTACTATCCTTTTAAAAAATTCAAACTAAATTTATCAATTATTTTAACACCTAATGTTAATAAAAATTAAAACCATTCAATCTATAATAAGAATGAAAAAAAATTTAAGAGAAAATATCTAGTATATTCTTATTAAAATAAGTAATTTTATAAAATATATTTTATATTCATTACATTTTTTTTAATAAATAAAAAAATTAACACAATAGTTAAATGAGACGGATGGAGTATATTTTACACTTTTACAACATTAACGATTAGACAATTTATTCTCTTATTTAATAAGCAATAATTTTTCACTTTATTTGACAATTAGTGTTATGCTTTTAAAAAATTTAAATCCAAATTGAGTTATGAAAAAAAAATATACAAGTTCATATATAGATAAAAATGAGTTAAACGATGGCTAAATTATATATGAATATACATATTATTCACGATTTTTGAAACAGTCACATGAAAACACAAATTAAAAGTCAAAATAAACTAAAATTCCCAGAAAATAAGAATTCAAGAAAAATAACAAGCACATAGATGATCGTTGATAATATGAATATTCATATTATTCATCTGAATATTCATTTTTAGTGAAAAAAAATGAATAATATTCATATTTGACCCTTTTTAAAAAGTTGATTACTTGTTTTTTAACATTATTTTGTCATCCCTAATTAGGTGTTGATTTAGCTAATACCAGGACAAAATTTCAAATTGGAGCCTAATATAAAGTTCAATGAACATTGAAATAAAAGAATCTAACTAAAATTTAGGTATAAGTTTCCTTCCACTCAAAATGACACACACCAAACTTTGACAAATAGCATTAATATAGGAGATTTTTTTTTTAAAAAAAAGGTGAAAAATGCAAATTAGGTTTTGACCAACACATTACTATATCTAGTCCAATCTCCAAAATTAGAGTAAACAAGTCAACAATATTTTCCTTTAAATATTTGAAAAACACATATTTTTATCCATTAATCAAAATCACATGTATCTAGTCAAATATTGTGTAAGAAAATTAAAATAATTGGCACTAATGACAAGAAAAGAAATTCATTATTTGAATCAAGCAAATGGTATCTATCCAAAAAAGATGACTTGATTAATTACCTAATTATTATTTATTTTCCCTTTCTTTCCTTATTTGTTGTATGTATTATTTACTTCTTAGAAAGTTTGTTTAGGCATTAAAAATGAGACATATTTATAATGTCAAAATGTGTGGTACAAAATCTAATACACAAAGCATATTTGGTGAATAAACATTGAATGAATGAATGAGACAAGCCAATTTATTGCATTTTCAAAGTTAATAATTGATATAAATATTTTAATATAATATTCATATCAATTGATGTAGTCTTGTGTCTTGAGAAATAAGTAATTCAGGTTAAGGATAAAATAGAACAAAAAAACAATTCTCTTTCTTAATACTTTAAAGTAATAAGGTAAAAATTTATTTTTAGAAAAAAGAAAATTCATTGTAAAATAAAGGAAAAATAATCGGGAATAACTAATGTATTGTTTGATTAATTGTATAAGGAATGTAACATTTGGATGTACGTTGACTATATTATTATGGGAAAATTACGTGGATAAGCAAACATATGTTAGTTAATTAGTTAACATAGCTATAGTTTGAAATAATATGGCTTGTGACTAACTTCTTTGTATAATTACAGTTTGAACTTGTAAAATGAATTGTATAACAAACTGTATCAAATATACAAACACTGTGAATTATATAGCGAATTATACAAACCTTGCACGAATTGTATAGCGAAATATACAAACACTGTGAATTGTATAGTGAATTATACAAATATTTTGCGCAAATTGTATAACAAAATATACAAACACTACACAAAAACTGTAAATTGTATAGCGAATTATATAAATATTATACAAAAACTGCAAATTGTATAGCGAAATATACAAATACTGCAAATTGTATAGCGAATTATACAAACGTTGTGCATGAATTGTTTAGCAAAATATATAAACACTACACAAAAACTGTGAATCATACATCAAATTATACAAATGTTATACAAAAGCTGCAAATTGTATAGCAAATTATACAAAGGTTACACGAATTGTATACCAAAATATACAAACACTGCTATAGCTATAATTTCGAAATGTAATTACCCATCTTATATTAATAGCTATATACAAAAATTTCTCATATTAAGTTATCTATTATTTTATTTTTGATAATAAGAATATGTATAATATCATTTTGTCAATATACAGATAATTGCCCTTAAAGTAGATAATCTCTAAGTAATATTCCCTTATTATTTTACAAAGACAATTTTTTTTCCTTAAATATACTTTATTTTAGTTTTGTTTCAATTTTTCTTTACAATTTTTGTAAACATACATGATTTGTCTAAAAATGTGCAAGTTAAATGTCCATCACTTTCCTCTTCTTAACATTGTATAATGTATAATATGCAAAGTTACAGTTTACTATATTTCTGAAAACTAACTGCTAATAATTAAATACAATTCACTGTTTATTCTAACATAACTTAGATTATTTTTTAATAACACCAACCAAATAGCTAAGTCATAGTATCATGAAAATAACTTTGAAAATTCTCCCTTCGTTACTTTGATGTATTCATCATTTTAAAAATAGATTTTATTTTTAACATATCAATAAAAGATAATTATTTTGTTCAAAATTTTTACCCTTATAAACATTAATTTCCTATTACTCAAATCCTTTTTCAAGACCTATTATTGAACATTAATTAATAAAAGTATTATATGTGGTAAAATTCTCAAATCAATCATTATTTTTAGGAAAAAATACACAAAATAAACCTCATATGAAATTATTTAGTAAAAATTTTATAAATCACATACTGCAGATGAGTAATTATCATTTTTTCCAACTTTTTTTAATATTACTAAAAATCCCTTAATTTACTAAGGTCGCGTATACATTAAATAACAAGTCGATACATAAATATCATCTCATTAATTAGCAGTTTCAGTTGAGCAAAAAGAAAAAAATAAATGGTAAACTATAATTATCTATTCCTAAAATCACGGAACTCTAATTGATGTAAAACTTTTTCATTTGTAACATCCTTTCAAAATTCAATTTTCACAAGAAAAAAAGGAAGTTCCGTAGCTTCTTTTCTCGATTTAAAAAAAAAAAGTTACCGATGAAATTTTGTACAAAAATAAAAATACTTAAGGTAATTTTGTACTCTTATTTAATGTGTTTGATACAATATTTTTACATGGTTCATTTTTTGTCACATCTACAACAGAGAAGTTAGACAAAAATTGCTTGTGAGTGCTTGAAAAAATAAATCAAATACATCATATATGACCTACACAGTAACCTCATGTGTTTGAGACAAGATAAAATAAACAAGGACATTATGGGTTTGATGTATAAAATACAAAAATATTATAACAATTAATGTATATAATATACAAAATAAATACTTCAGCCAATGTTTATGATGCATTAATGGAGGAATGCACACAGTGACTTCAAGAATTTGTGATGAATTTATATATGAATCTGTGAATAGGATACAAAATAAACATAGTCTAAGTCAATGTAAGTGATATATTAATGCCTGTTGATAAACATAATAGCTCTTTATTGCATATCTAATTCTTGAATCTTAATAACATGATACATAAATATTTTTAATCATAAAGTGCTGACAACTTTAGCCAAAAAGTATTGTCTCAAAAACATAAAATCTTCGACAGAGAGTTGATTTCCAAATTCTTGGACTTTTGTGGATCGTCTTTATCGTTAACATAGCCTTCATTTGCCTTTTCAGTGCCATATCTCCAAAGCAATGTTGCATATCTTGTCCGGTGGAAATCAATATCAATAGTATTAGAAAGGATCGGGATTCCATGAATAGTGTTCCTAAATAACTCCATGCCTTCAGGTCCTATCGATAACGTCGAATCGTTTGCAAAATTCATGTTGTATATTGCACCGACCTTAATGAGTGCGCTGAAATTGTTTTCATAGCATAACTCATGTTCTGCATATCAATAATTCAAAAAAAAAATTTAGACTCCATTTTATACTTGATACAAAAAATATCAGTGTGCTTGAAACAAAATAAACAAATATTTTCATAAACTGTGTGTTATATACAAAATATCTCATGTTACATTCACTTATACAAAAAAAAAAAAGTGCACATGCTTTAATTTTTTTGTATCATGACTTCTTCTATTGACATGAAATAAACAGAAACAATACAATTATTGTATCGCAATGGTGTATTAGAAGCAAAAATAGGTATAGTTCAGTAAATTGATACAAAAATAGGTGCAAGTAAATTAATTTTATATCATTAATGACTAAATTGTAATATATACAAAAAACAGAGCAGATTATTGTTGATACAAAAAATACATAAACTTATTGTGGTGATGACTTATTGTATCTGAGGTAACAACATCAATAAATTGCATATTTTTGTATCACAGAATGTTGTGTTATATACAAAAAAAGAGTATTTCATAACAATTGTACAAAATATCCATGGTACATTCACTTACACACACAAAAAGTGCACATATTTTAATTTTGGTATCATGACTGCTTGTATTGACACAAAATAAACAAGAACAAATAACTATTGTATCACATTGATGTATTAGAAGCAAAAATAGGCATGGTTAAGTAAATTGGTACAAAATAAGTGCGAGTAAATTAATTTTGTATCATTATTGACTAAAATACGATATATACAAAAATAGAGCTTAGATTGATGTTGCTACAATAAATGCAACAATTTTTTTTTTTGTGGTGATGAATTATTGTATCTGATATAACAACCTAAAATTATATAATTTTGTATCACAATAGTATCATTAGATGATACAAAAATATTTATATGGAAGTGTATTAGATTAATTTTTGTATCAATAACTAAATAACGTTAGGGTTTTTGGTCTCAGGAACAACAAACAAGTAGTCAAAATTGGTGTAATGCACGGGAAATGCTCGGGGTAGTCTAAGTCGAGAAATTGTTAGTGCAACTTTTCTACCCCTTTTTTTTGGGAGGGGGGGGGGGGGGTTTCACTACTTTTTGTTTGGCGGTAGTTATTGCGATTTTTTTCAACTTCTTCATGTATTCTTGATCGTGAATCTTCTTTGATCTGTTCTCTGTCCAATCTGAATTTTCATAGTCATAAGTTTGATCAGATTTTGGTATTTGAGTAATATTAACACTTAATCTAGAAGCATTATCCATGAGGTCTCAATAATGAAAAAATAAGAAGAAGTGGAGAAGGGGAAGACGTACATTGTAGTATCGATGGGGGTCTAGAAGAAATCAAATATGGTAAATTTGAAATTCAAAATTTGACAGTCGTTCTCTTGATTTCAGGCGACAAATTTGGGAGTGGGGTTGAAGTTAATGGAAGTTAATTTTACGATTTTGAGGGTGATTTGAAATAATGTATCTACTTGGAACGTTTTTAGGAGTGAAAAAAGAGATTTTTGTAAAATTTTGATACGGTAGGTATAAATAGTAAATAAGGTAAAAAAGGATGTGTAGTTAGGTAATTTTTCCAATTATTTATTTTTAATGGACCCAATCCAAACTATTTATCCTTAATGGACCCATGACCCAAACTATTTACCTTTTTACCCAATTTTTTCCTTTTTATTTCGCCCTGTTGACATCAACATGATGTCACCATGAAACCATGAAATAATCTTCTGTGATACTTCAGTGGTATATATATACTATATCGATATCATATAGAATGAGCTCAATCCTGTATGATACTCTGACAGTATATATATTGATACCCAATTGGTATCATAGAGGATTATATTATTTTTAGGAAATAAATAAATAAATTATTAAACTCTAAATTAGTAGAAAGTATATTCGTTGTGATACTCCGTCAGTATATTTATACCATATCGGTATTGTATAGGGCTAGAAAATTATTAAAGTTATAAAATTATTTATTAAACTCTAAATTAGTAGAAAATATATTCTTGTGATACTTCGTCAGTATATTGATACCCTATCAGTATCATATAATTTTGAGCTCTTTTTGTAATAAATAAAATAATTAAGAGACAATTATTGAGGATACAAACTTATTTATTAAAATTCAAAATTAGTAGAAAATATATTCTTTGTGATACTGTATCAGTATATTGATACCATATCGGTATCATATAAGATTGAGCTTAATCCTCTGTGATACTCTATTGGTATATGTATACCTTATTGGTATATCATACAAGGTGGATGCTGACATCAACGCGCGAATATTTATAGTAAGGGACGAATTTTGATAGCAGAGGGACATAAAATGTAAAGGGGTATATGGATATAAATAATTTACTTCAAAGGGTATAAACTTAGTTTTTTCAATTTTTTTAAGTATCATGCAAATTCAAAGTGAATAAGTTAAAGTGAACTAAGGGAATATTTGCTTGAGAACATTTTCATTTATAAATAATTTATGTTTTCACAAAAGAAGGCAATTGGACCTCACTTTCCAGCAATTATTGTGTGCATGATTGGAAATTGAATTTGGCCCAATACTATCAGCAATGATTATAACATTCAATAAAATTGAAAATGTTATACCCTCAAAACACATTTAATAGAAGGATTCAAATCTAAGTCAGACCATATTTCACAAAGGAGTTTATGTTATACAACAAGTAAAGAGAAGTAAAGAGAGGCGGAGAAAACATTATAATCAATTTGGAGGAAGAAATCTCTCTCAATATGCACCTTAAACTTACATATATACACAATATTATGACAAGTTAAAGCATTCACTATCCAAATCAAATAAAGTATATAAAAGTCGACTAAACGTATCAAATTAATAAGGGATAATTTCAAATATATAAAATAAACTAATTAATTTACAATAAATATATTATTTACATGAAAAATAGCTCAAAATTATAGAAAATATACATGACTATACAATATAGCTTGCCAAAAGTCATAGAAAATATACATTGGCTATACAATGTAGACTATTTATACATGTGCTATACACTAAATATATATTATGATACAGAAAAAAATTAAATATAACTTGAATATACATGAAATATATATATAGTGAGAGAGAGTTGTTAATACAGGTGCCCAGGCTTTGGTATCCGACCTGTCCCTTTTTTTTCGTGGACCAAAAAATATCTAGTCCAACCCATCATTACGTGGGTTGCGGGCCTTGCGAGGTCAGCTCACATTTGATTTACAAATATATTTTTTATAATTTTTTAATTAAATCATAATACAAAAATATTAAAACAAATAGCAACAAGACAATATTACATGGTATTAGTGTTACTATTACATATTATAAAAACATAATTTGTATCTAAATTTTAATATTTAAATTTTTTAAAAGAACTTTGAGTTTGGACTTGTATTATTATTAATACTCTAGTTTATTTTTATTTTTAATTCGGTTCATGGGCCAGCTTAACCAATATTTCAAAAGTCCTACAAATCAACAGACTTATTCAAACCGAACTAAAAACCTCATTTTTAAATGAGTTCTAAAAATCTTAACGTCACCTGCTAAATCACAAATTAGGTCAGACCGTCCCAACCAACCTAGCTCATATTGACATCTCTCCCTACAACACAATAATCAAACAACACATAAAAAATGCCACTAATTAATTTACAACAAACAAAAGTACAACAAGATGCACATTATGGTTACAATCCATCACATTACAACATAATACAATACAATACGAGACAATGACCGAGATCAAAAAATTAAGGAAAGTAACGGATTAGTCTTTATTCTTCTTCATTACTTAGGAGAGAAATTAAATACGATGAAACTTTAGTTAATCTAGTTTTTTGGCTTAAGATGTGTCAATGATCTGTCAGCAGCAACCATTAATGTTGTCACAACATCTGATCTTCGTGTGATCTCTGGGTCATTTATCTTAGCATCCGTTAAACTAGTTTTACATCGTCCCATACCATCACCGACAATATGAAAATCATAGTCATCGGTATCTTCTTTATATCCTTTATTTTTTGTCGTAGTGTTTAGAATCTTCTTGAAACCAGGGCCCATATCGAGCCATTCCTTCTCACAAAAGGCGTACGCAGGATTTTGTGTTTTTTTCTTTAATACATAGTCATGTGTTTTCTTTGTTTCAACTATGATTGATTTCATGATTGCCAATCCGAGGTCCAAATCGTTCGTTACTGCTGCTGTGATTGCTTTATCGAATTTAAGGAGGTTGAGACATGTCTTATCTTTGTCGCAAGCATCCTCTAAGAGGTTTGCAATGATTCGTGAGGAGAAGAACAGAGGACTAACGAATTGAGGAAAAAGAGAATGGGGAGTTTGTGCAAAGAAGCCATTTTAAAATACAAAAGAGTTGAAAAAGGTTTCTTTGGGTTTTATTTATAGCAGGAATTTGGTTTGGGAGAATTTTGTGTTATTTTTATAGGGATTTTGAGTAACAAGTTGAACTATATATCAAGAGAAATTTAGTGGTGAGGCATTAATTTTTGGGGTTATTTTTTTGTATGGTTTTCCATAATCTAAGGACTAGAGAGATAACATGTATTGTATGCCTAATTTGAGAAGCACATCCTAAATTAGGAGAAAAGATGTATTGTTGGGTATATAAACGAGAGAAGTATTAAAAACACTATCTAATAATTTGATATGAATTATTAGTTTCGTTTTTAAACTGTTGATAGACTTAAAAATACATCTCAACTTGACGAACTAAACTTAAATACATTCCTCCTATTTCATACACAAAAATATGTCATTCACGCTCTACACATGACTGTTTTACTGATTTGGCATACAATATATATATATATATATATATATATATATAATTTTAAAAATAAAAATAAAATAAAGGGATTTTTTAATTAAAAAAATAAAGAAGAAAAATATAGTTCTAGATACAAGGTTCTAAAGTGTAGCTTTCACACTTCCAACACTCTTTCTTCTCTATAAAATTTCTTTGGAAATCTTTACGACACAATTCTTTGATTTCCAGGAAAATCAAAGGGTTTAAACCTAGAAAACCCTCTGCTTTGTAAGAATCGGTAAGTATCTGCTTTGTTATTTCTTTATTTTGTTAGAATTTTGTTCGTGTTTCTGTGACTTATTAAATTTTGATTTGAAATTTTGTAGAGCTCCATTTGCTGCCATATTTTTACAATCCCAAAATCTTTTTCCGAGACTGTCATGCGACCATGAAATTTTTAACATTGCTGGAAGTCCAAATAAATAAAAATAATAATCATTAGCATAATATGAAAAGAAAGAGAATTAAGTAATTAAAAATGAGAATGAAAAAAATAGATCTTGCTATGAAGTCACCATTAATAGAGGAGAAGTTAAATGAGAAGAAGAAGGGTATTCTACTAGTTGGTAATTAAAAATTGAAAAGAAATTTATTGTTTTTTAAAAGAATAAGGCTGATGTGGCTAGGGATGGCAATGGGGCGGGTTGAACTTAACCCGCAATTTTTTGAAACCCCCC
>JBCEWC010015178.1:0-13898 GCA_038996855.1 Solanum aculeatissimum
CATGTTTATGCCTCTTATGAGATGATTATGTTAAGAATGGATCTACCTTTGGCAAGTAGGTCACCTCTTTATCCGTTATGGGGTAGACGAGGGAGTTCCAAGTTATATCTCACTTGGTCTTATTTCGGTTGAGGTTCCATCCCCATTATGTCTATATGACTAAGCATTCATGCACAATGAATTTCATGGAATATTGATATTGTAGCATTTCTTATATTCTTCTTTCTATATCTGTGTCCTTGTCATCTAACATTGGTTTACAGGTTATTCATGGCATATGCATTGCATGCCTGCACACTTAGTACATTCAAACGTACTAACACATACTCTTTTTCCTGCATGATCTAACCATGTAAGGACCGGAGACTACATCTATCCACCGGAGACTAAATCTATCTACCTCTTAACGGTTAGCTTGGATCTTCGAGTATCACTTGTGGTGAGTCTTATGCTCCAAGGACAATACCCACTATCCATCTAGCTGTTATGTTATATTGATGATGCCTTTACTTTGAGGGTGAGCCTGAGACGTGTCTTGGCCCCCACCCTAATCTAGACTAGAGGCATTGTTGGACACTATGGAGTTCTTCGTACAAGTATGTTATGTGTATACTTTGAGATTCTATGGTTAAGTATTATGTATGGATATGACGATTATGCTTATGCTATTATGATATTTTAATGAGAACGTGCTTATATGGAAAGTCCCAAGCCCCTTCTTGTCCCCATAGTGTGAGTCATACTTACTCGCCCCTTAGAACGTATTTGTTATGTGCTATGTAATTCATGCAAATCCTTTCCCCTATGACATCCACATAGATTGAGTCCAAAGCTCCATAATCCCTTAGAATTATGTGTTTCTTATTAAATTACGCACTTTCGAACCAATGATGTGTAAATTGATGCTAAGATGGCTTGTTTGAGGACTCTCGAGTTCTCATTCGCCATGTCACATCTGCCATGTCACATCTAGGCCCTACTCTCGGGTCATGACAAAGATAGTATCAGAGCACTAGGTTTATAAATGATCTTTGGAGTCCAACATGCCGCGTCAAGTAGAGTCTTATTCATGGGTGTGTTGTGCACCATACCTATGAGTGAGAAATTATGGTTGATTGGGTACAATCAGTGGTTTGTTGAGAGGGTTATTGATGTTAAGGTTGATTGGGAAGAGTCCAAGTTTGATTTTCTGGATTGTTTCTTCCCTCTTGAACTTAGAGAGGCCAAGATGACCGAATTCATCAATCTCAAATAAGGTGGCATGACCATGAGGGACTATTCCCTTAAGTTCACGAAGCTCTCAAAGAATGCTCATATGCTAGTGGCGGACCCCCGTACAAGGATGCACAAGTTTATTTCTGGGGTCTCTGGTTTGGTGATGAAGAAATGTCGCACCGCTATGCTTATTCGGGATATGGACATTTCTAGGCTTATGACTTATGATGAACAAATTGAAGGAGAAAAGCTCAAGAAGAGGAGGGTAAAGGATGCTAAGAGGGCCCGATATGATGGTGAGTTCTCTAACTCTAGAAGTAGTGGTGGAAATAGTCGCTTTTAACAGGGCCAAGGATCAAATGCAAGGTCTGCCAATGCTAGAGTGCCTCCCCTCAAGGCACAAGTTGGGGTTGGATCATTGCCTACTGGATGTGGCCAATGTGGGATTGGGTGTTTGCTACGAGTGTGGTGATGTAGGCCGCAGATTTTCTGACTGTCCTAAGGTTACTAAAAAAAGGAAAGGGCAAGGAGTGTCGGGTGGTCAGGTTCAACACAGGGTCCCTCCAGGAGATGCTCCCAGAAATAACAGGTTTTATGCCTTGTATGCACGTCAGCAAGTTTAGGAGACTCTCGATGTGGTGATTGGTATGTTAAAAGTCTTTGATTTTGATGTTTATGCTCTGCTTGATCTAGGTGCAAATTTATCTTTTGTGACTCCTTTGTTGGTTGTTAAGTCCCAAAACTTTGAGGGAGCCCTACTCAATTTATACACCCGTGGGTGAGTCTATTATTGCCTAGAGTCTATCGGGGTTGTCTTATTTCAGTCTTGCATAAAGTCTTTCCCGGTGATCTTGTAGAGCTTGAGATGTTTGACTTCAATATTATTCTTGGGATGGACTGGTTGCATGCATCGTATACCTCGGTTGATTGTAGAACTCAGAAAGTTAGATTTTAGATTGCTAACGAACCTATTTTAGAATGGGAGGGTAGTAACTCTGTTGTTAAAGGCCAATTTATTTCCTATCTCAAAGCCTGGAAGATGATTTCTAAGGGGTGCATCTATCATATTGTGAGGGTTAGAGATATGAAGTATGAGCCACCGACTCTTGAGTTAGTTTTGGTGGTTAATGAATTCCTTGATATGTTTTTTGAAGATTTACTTGGTATTCCTCCCGACAGGTAAATACATTTTGGCATAGATCTCTTTCTGGATACTCAACCTATTTTCATTCCTCCTTATCGTATGGCCCCAACCGAGCTAAAAGAGCTGAAGGGTCAGTTGAAAGACCTGTTGGAGAAAGGCTTTATTAGGCCAAGTATTTTGCCTTGGGGTGCTCATGTGTTGTTTGTAAGGAAGAAGGATGGGTCCCTTCGAATGTGTATTGACTATCAAAAATTAAGCAAGGTAACCATCAAGAATAAGTACCTGTTGCCTAGAATCGATGACTTATTTGATCAACTTCAAGGAGCCACTCATTTCTCAAAGATAAATCTTTGTTCGGGCTACCACCAATTGAAGGTGAGGGAGTGTGATATTCCTAAGATAGCCTTCCAGACTCGGTATGAACATTTTGAATTTATGGTAATGTCATTTGGTTTGGGCAATGCTCTAGCTATGTTTATAGATCTTATGAATTGGGTGTTCAAGCCCTTCCTTGACAGTTTTGTGATCATCTTCATCGATGATATCCTGATATACTCCCATAATGAGCAAGAGCATAGGGGTCACTTGAGGTTGGTTCTCCACACTTTGAGATAAAAGAAATTATTTGCCAAGTTTAGTAAATGTGGGTTTTAGTTGGGAGAAGTTACTTTTCTTGGTCATGTGGTATCAGGTGATGGTATTAAGGTTGACCCCAAGAAGACAGAAGTAGTAAAGAATTGGCCTAGACCATTGACCTCTTCTGATATTCGAAGTTTCCTTGGGTTGGCTGGATATTATCGGAGGTTTTTTTAGGGGTTCTCATCCATCGCATCTCCATTGACTAAGTTAACTCAAAAGAAAGCCAAGTTTGTTTGGTCCGACGAGTGTGAGAAGAGTTTTCAGACTTTGAAGGATCGACTCAAATCGACTCCTATTTTGACTCTACCTAATGGCTTAGATGGGTTTGTGGTATACTGTGATACTTCTCAGATTGGATTAGGTTGTGTACTTTTACAACATGGTAAGGTTATAGTTTATGCATCGAGGTAATTAAAGGTGCATGAACGAAACTACTCGACTCATGATCTTGAGTTGGCGGCAGTAGTGTTTTCTTCTTTAAATATTTGGAGACACTACTTATATGGGGTTCATGTCGATGTTTTCACCTATCATAAGAGATTGCAATATGTGTTCACCCAAAGAGATCTTAACTTAAGACAAAGGAGATGGTTGGAACTACTTAAGGACTATGACTTGAGTATCCTATACCATCCTGGCAAGGCGAATGTTGTATTTGATGCTCTTAGCAGGTTATCCATAAGTAGGATGTATCATGTTAATGAAGGAAAGAAAGAATTGGTAAAGGATGTGCACCGTTTGGCTAGGTTGAGTGTTAGATTGGTTGACTCCGATGACGGTGGTATTCTTGTTCGAAATGGGTCTGAGTCTTTTGTGATTGTTGATGTCAAGGCAAAACAAGATTTGGAGCCTTCCTTGGTTGAGTTGAAGAAGTTGGTTGCCGAAAAGAAAATAGAGGTTTTCTCCCAAGGGGGAGATGGTGTACTACGGTAGTTGACACCTTGTGAAAACTTATTTGGGTCTATCACTAGGGTTTGATGCTTAGTTGTTTGCACCATATAATTATGGCCATGGGTTTGTTGATTTTGAAGTATGGGATTGTTGTGATGCCTAATCGTGCTTGACAGTAAAATGTTATGTGTTGGTTTTTGCACCCCACATGTATTAAATATATTGATTGTTGTTTGATTTTTTCTTGGCAACGATAGTTGTGGGATAACTAGGGGAAGTCTTAGTACCCTTTGTATCCCATAATTTGAATTAAGTGTGGGGTACGTTGTCAAGTTGAACTTAGAGTGTAGGGGCCATGTTTTGGTTTGGATATAACTCAGAGCTCTTGGTCTTTGCAGGTACCTAATGGCAAGTAGAACAAGCCAAGCACAAGGAGCTAGGGCTTCGAGTAGCAGGAATCAAAGTTGGTTTTGTGTTTCAGATATCGATAGTCTTAGAGAGGTGATCATGAGTGAGGCCCATAACTCTCAATATTCTATTCATCCAGGATCTACTAAGATACATCGAGACTTGAGAGAAGTGTATTGTTGGCATGGCATGAAGAAGGACATAGCCAAGTTTGTATTTGAGTGCCCGAATAGTCAACAAGTGAAGGTAGAACACCAAAGGCTCGGTGGTTTAGCTTAAGATATTGAGATTCCTACTTGGAAGTAGGAAGATGTGAATATGGAATTTGTGGTTGGGTTGGCCCGTACCCCGAAGCAATTTAATTCTATTTGGGTTATTATTGATTAGATGACCAAATCGGCTCACTTCTTACCGTTAAGACTACCTTCAATGTTGAGAATTATGCAAGGTTGTACATTCGGGAATTGGTTAGGTTGCATGGAGTGCCTACGTCTATCATATCGGATCGTGGTACCCAATTTACTTCTCACTTTTAGAGATCTTCAAAGAGGACTTGGCACTAAGGTTAAATGGAGCACCGATTTCCATCCTCAAATCGATGGGTAAGCCGATAGGATAATTCAAACCTTGGAGGACATGTTGAGGGCTTGTGTATTGGAATTTAAAGGAAATTGGGATGATCATCTATTGCTTATCGAGTTTGCCTACAATAATAGTTTTTATGCTAGCATCGATATGGCTTCATTTAAAGCTTTGTATGGTAGGAGGTGTAGATCCTCGGTGGGATGGTTTGAGTTGGGTGAGATGGCATTGATAGGCCCGGACCTGGTGGTTGAGGCTATGGAAAAACTGAAGTTGATTAGAGAAAGGTTTAAGATGGCTCAAAGTTGCCAAAAGTCTTACTTGGATGTTAGGAAGATGGACCTCAAATTTCATATATGTGATTGGGTTTATGTGAAGGTTTCACCTATGAAGGGTATTATGCATTTTGGTAAAAAGGGTAAGTTGTGTCCTCGGTATGTCGGGTTATATGATATTGTTGAGAGGATCGGTAATGTGCCATATAGATTAGAGTTGCCTTTGGATATTAGATCTATTCATCTGATGTTCCATGTGTCAATGTTAAGGAAGTTTATTGGTGACCCCAAGGAAATTGTGCCTTTGGAAGGTGTTGCGGTTGAGGAGAACTTGACCTATGAAGAGGTGTCGGTTAAAATCTTGGATAGACAAATGAAACAACTTCGCAACAAGGATGTGACTTCAGTTAAAGTTTTTTGGAGAAATCAACGTGTGGAGGGTACTACATGGGAAGCGGAGTCGGACATGATGAGGTGATATTTCTATCTCTTCCAATCTACTCAAGCCTAAGGTACTAGGTTCTTTCCATTCCAAATGGTCCTAATTCTTTATCCCTTGAGTTTCATGACATGACATGCATATATGTGCACGAAAATAATTTGAATGAACGTTTTTACATGAGTTTTAATGACTTTATAATTTTCAAATGACGAATGATGCATTATGTCTTTATGTTGAGATGTTTTATGTTCAAGTCAAGCCTTTCAAGCCTTGATTTAGCCATTCGAAGACGAATGTTCCCAAGGGGGAAATGATGTAACAACCCAGAATTTTTAAAACCTTGTGAAGATGGTTAAATCTGATTTTTAAACTCATCTTAGTTAGTTAATGATCTCCATGAGTCTCTCTTAAGTGGCCATGTTCAAAGAAATCACATTGGTTAAGTTTTGCATGAAGTTTGTGGAAGCACTGACTTTGAATGGTCATGTATCTATACACAAGTAGAACTGGGTAGGTCATTACCTATCAAATGGAAGATCTTTGAGTAAGCTTTCCAACGCACTTGGTCTTACTTGATTTGGAGTTCGGATGAAGAAGATATGACCTTTTTAGTGGGACTTTCTGTGCAGGAACTTTTCTGAGGAAAAACTGGACTAAGGCATGGTACCATGGGGCACTATATGGACCGTGTGCCCCAAGACGGTCCGTGAAGTTTCGTGATGTTCTCGACTCAAGGATTGGTTCTAAGTATAAGGATAGCATTTTGGAATTTGCGTCAATGAAAAAGAGACTCTCACGGTCGTGAGACGCTTGATGGTCTGTGTGGCTTATCGTGGGAGTGAGGACAGCCAAAGTTATTGGCCAAGTGAGGTTCCACGGACCAGTTCACGGTCCGTGTGACTTCCCGTATGGTCATTGGAGTGGAAATTTTCTAAGTATGGAATTACCGTCTTGGACATTCGTCAGTGAATTTTTTTTCTAAGTGCGTCTTGATAGAGGGGTAAACGACCCGTGTGCCACTACATGGTCTATGTAGTGGGTCGTGAGGATGACCCTGGCAAATTTTTCTATCCGTTTCATTAATGGTTTAACTGTAATTTTGGTGTTTTTCTAAGGTCATTTTAGTCTTCCTAAGCCCTCCTAAACCTCTGAATTAGCCTATACACCTTCATTCTATTCAAATTCATTCAACACTTAAAATATTCAAACTCTCTCCTAAAAGCTCCTCTCAAGTAAGGTTTGAAGATTCAATTGGGTATTCAAGGAAACTCTTCTTCTTCAATCACTTTCCCTCTAAAGCTTCTAGTTAATCAGGGTATGTGGGATTGATTCATGGTTCTCTTTTCAACCATGAAGACCCCAAAACTCTTTTAAACTTGATTTTATGAAATTTAAGCTTACTTTAAATATGAGTCTTTAAATTTATTGTTGATTTGATTAAGTTGTATTATGGGTTTTACTTATTTGATGATTCTAAAGTGATTTAAGTTCAATTATCATGATTTACATTGAGATTATGAAGATTCAATTATGCATGTCTCTTTAAGTTTTCAATTCAAACATGGGTAGTATGGATTATGTTTTTAATTATGGATTTCATTATGATTTAAGAATGAATCCATTTTATTATGATGATTTAAATGTTGATCTCCATTGTCCATGTTATTCATTCATTATTCATGGCATTTGCATTCATGAGCATGGAGTTTTATGAAGTTTTTGATGTGGGCTAAGTCCCAAAGATGTTTATGACTATGTTTTCAAGAAAAGAATGGGTATGACAAGGTTGTGATCACACTATGTCTATGATATGGCTCTTTGATCAAGAATGGGTGTTTACACCATATGTATATGTTTAAAGGAGCATAGGATTGAGATTTGAGGCAGGGTGGACTATCTCCAAGGTTCCGTACTCTTTTCTCATACCTATGTTAAGAATGGAGTTGTTCTTATGCATGAAAGTATGACATGAAAAATGATTTGACTTTTTAGTCACTTATGCGTAAAAGTATGACATGAAGAATGATTTGACTTTTTAGTCACTTATGCATGAAAGTAAAGAAAGTGATTTGGTCTTTAAGCCTAATTATGCATGGTTATGATTTTAAAGTACTTATCCTCTTTTCAAAAGCATGTATATGTATACATATTCTTGTGGGATAATGGCTTAACACCAAGGGATTAGAGGTGGGGTAGACTATCTCCAAGGGTTCATACTCCTTTCTGTAAAACTATGTGCCAAACATAGGCTCATGTTTATGCCTCTTATGAGATGATTATGTTAAGAATGGATCTACCTTTGGCAAGTAGGTCACCTCTATATCCATTATGGGGTAGACGATGGAGTTCCAAGTTATAGCTCACTTGGTCTTATGTTGGTTGAGGACCCATTCCCATTATGTTTATATGACTAAGCATTCATGCATCATGAATTTCATGACATATTGATATTGTATCCTTTTTTATATTCTTCTTTCTATATGTGTGCCCTTGTCATCTAACATTGGTTTACAGGTTATTCATGGCATATGCATTGCATGCCGCATACTTAGTACATTCAATCGTACTAACACATACTCTTTTGCTTGCATGATCTAACCATGTAGGGATCGGAGACTACATTTATGCACCTCTTGACGGTTAGCTTGGATCTTTGAGTATTACTTGTGGTGAGTCCTATGTTCTAAGGGAAATATCCGCCATCCATCTAGCTCTTATGTTATATTGATGATGTCTTTACTTTGAGGGTGATCCCGGGACGTGTCTTGGCCCCCACCCTAATCTAGACTAGAGACATTGTTGGACACTATGGAGTTCTTCGTACCAGTATGTTATGTGTATACTTGAGATGTTATGGTTAAGTATTATGTATGGATATGATGATTATGCTTATGCTATTATGATATGTTTAATGAGAATATGGTTATATGGAAAGTCCCAAGCTCCTTCTTGTCCCCATAGCGTGAGTTATACTTATCCGTCCTTTAGAACGTATTTGTTATGTGCTATGTGATTGATGCAAATCCTCTCCCCATGACATCCCCATAACTTGATTCCAAAGCCCCGTAATTTCTTAGAATTATGTGTTTCTTCTTAAATTACGTGCTTCTGAACTAATGATGAGTAAATTAATGCTAAGATAGATTGTTTGAGGACTCTTGGGTTCTCATTCGCCATGTCACATCTAGGCCCTACCTCCGGGTCGTGACATCTGATTGTGATTGTGATTGTGGATCTGGTATTATGTTTTGATACATTATTAGATCGGATGTCATGTTCCATATATTATTGGATTGGGTGTCACATTTTAATACATTATTGGACCAAGTGTCATGTTGTGACATATTATTAGATTAGGTGTCACGTTCTGGCATATTATTCGATCGAGTGTCACATTCTAACATATTATTGAACCAAATATCATATTCCAACACATTATTGGATTGAGTGTCATGTTTTAATATATTATTAGATCAGGTATCATGTTCTGACATATTATAAGATTAAGTGTCATGTTCTGACATATACTTATTTAGGTTTAGGTGCCTTGGGAGAATTATCATTGGAATTACATTGAATTGATAAATTGAGATTGATATATGAGTATGAATTCTAAATAGTATATTAATTTCAGTCTGTGTATAATTTACTGTGCTTTAGTTACTTGCTTATTGGAGTAGGCACATGATCCTACCAGTATACTGTTGTTATGTGTAGTGATATTGCACTTACATTTTTTTATTGAGTACAAACCATTTTTAGGTAGCTGCAAATAGACCTCATCTAGGTGATCGTTGACTCCAAAATTCAAGGATAAGCCAACATATTTCAGGCTACTATGAAATCATTAGTTATCTTAGTCCATTTATTTCTAGACTCAAACTTCCCTTCTTTATGGTTTTAGTTTGGGGTTTTATCCCCAGGTTTAGATTGTATGTTAGAGTTTTGGTACAATAATTTTTAATTTTTGAAAATAGTTGTTATTTGACTAGATTTCTGTTAAGTTTATAGGAACTCAACTATTTTTTTTTATTTAAACTTGCTTTCGTAATTTTAAATTGCCTAGTTTGTATTAATTTGGTTTGTTCAGTTAGATTATTGGTTTTCTCATCAGAGGATTAGTGTAGGTGCCACTCACGGTCCAATTAGGATCATGAAAAAGTTGGTATCAGAGCTTTGATTCGTTGATCTCATTGTACCAAAATGAGTCTAGTAGAGTCTTGAAAAATAACACGGTGATATATGTACTTTTCTTCAAAAGGTTATAGGACTTTAAAAAATCTCTGCTATATTCTCTTTCTCTTTTTTTTTTTGCACTATGACATGATTTCAATTGATATATAGGAGATCCAAATTAGTATCTTACCTTTTTCACTTTTTGGTCCATAGATGGTTAATACACGCTATAATAGTGTCAGGCCAACAACTCATGCCAATGAGCCTATAAAGGAGCCCGCAGCAAAGGGCAAATACCAAAAAGAAGAAAAGGAAGGGGTTAAGATAGAGAAAAGATAACATCTAACAAAAGTGTGGCCCAAGTTGAAGAGGTACTCGTAGGAGGGGCCTAACCTGCACCTTAAGTGGAGATTGAGGAGAATAGTACTGGAAGTAGAAGAGAATGAGATATTGAGGAGAATGCCTAGATTAAGATTGCAAGACTTTCTCCCGTGGACCCAATTATTGCAGAATAGGTACTGACTTTCCTAAGTGGGTTGGTTGGTTCGGGAGTCGTTCTCATAGTGTTTGTTGCCCAAGCTTATATTAAGAAGGTTGAGGGAGTGAATAAAGTTGGACAAACCAAGGCTTTGGCTAAGAGGCTCAAGATCTTAGGTAATTTCCATGGTCTTATTACCATAGGTCAAGTAAGTTGGTCATTGCAGTCCAACCAGTACAATCAATCATGTTTGCTTCTACAAGTGGATATTTTGGAATTTCATAGCAACTTCTTACACGTGATAGTTAGGGAGTTTCTTCTACACTAGATACTCGATATTTTCTTGATCATAATTGCTTTAATTATGGAGAGTTTGGACATGTGAGAAGGGAGTGTCCCTACCTCTATATGATTGACCCCATGCAACAGTAGACTAGGGTCGTGGTGCAAATATGTGAAGGTAATAATGATATAAGGTGTTCATAAGATGGGTAAGGAGAAATCCAAGGAGGTCATGGCAAATGAGATAATGGTAATGCTCGTAGGGGAGCAATGTTGATAACCTAGGAGGTTGCCCGTCAGAATGATAAGGCCTAATTTTATGCATTTTCGGGTAGAATAAAGGTTGAGTTATCTGATGTAGTTATGATAGATACTATTTTTTATGTGACTGAATGGTTACTATTTTGGTTGACCTAAGCTTAACCTATTCTTATGTATTAGTAAATTTTGCCTTGGATTTTGGTACAATTTCTGACGAACTAGAAACCTTGATCCATATTTCCACCCCTGTTGGAGAGGGCTTACTCTATTTTATTTATGGGATTTCAAACTTGGGATGACTTGGAGATTCTAGATATGATTGATTTTGATATGATCTTAAGCATGACTTAGTTGTTCCTTTATCATGTTGTGCTTAATTTCCATGCTAAGACTGGTTCTCTAGAAATCCTAAGTAGGGAAAGGTTAGAATGGGAAGGGGTTTTGAAGATAAAGCCAGTTAAGAGCATCTCCTATATTTTGGCTGGGAAAATGGTGGGGAAAGGTTGTTAAACATATTTAGATCATAATAGGGATATTAAGGCAGAATCCCCTTTTATTGATTTCATTCCTGTACTATCTGAGTTTAAGAAAGTCGTTCATAAGGATTTGTCTAACATGCCTCCTGATAGGGATATACACTTTTACATCAACTTAGAGCCCATCTCGCATCCTATCTCTGTCCCTCTTTATCGTATATCCCAAGTAGAGTTAAGAGAGCTTATGATTCATATATAAGAACTCCTTGATAAGGGGTTCATCCATCCTAATGCTTTGCCGTGGGGTGGTTTGATTTTGTTTGTTAAGAAAAAATATGATAGTATGAGAATGTGTATAAACTGCAAGTAGTTGAATAAGGTCACTATTAGCAACAAGTATCCGCTATCCCATATTGATAATCTCTTTGACCAGTTGCAAGGTGCTTTAGTGTCCTCAAAAATTAATCTTAGGTCTGACTATCACCATTTAAAGATTAGGCTTGAGGATGTGCCTAAGACTATTTTTCAAACTAGATATGGGCACTATAAATTATTGGTGATGCCTTTTGGTTTGAGCAATGCTCTCATTGTCTTTACGAGTTTGATAAATAGGGTTTAAACTATCTGTAGATTCATTTATTATTGTATCCATCGATGACATTTTAGTTTATGCAAAGAGTAAGGAAGAGCATGAAAACCATCTTTGCATTACTCTCTGTGTTGTGGAGAAACAGAAATTGTATACAAAATTTTCTAAGTGTGAATTATAGTTGTTTGTTGTTGGCCTCTTGGGGGATCTTTTTTTGAAGGAAGGGGTGATTGGCGGATTCCTAAAAGATTGAAGTAGTTAAAAATTGAGTTTGGTCTAGCTCAGTTATTGAGATGAGAAGTTTTGTGGGGCTTGCTAGTTATTATCAGCAATTTGTGAAAGGTTTTACTTCTATTGCTACCCATTTGACATGGTGACCCAAAAGGATGCACCATTTGAGTGGACTGACAAGTGTGAAAAGATATTCCAAAAGTTCAAGACTCTTTTCACCATCAACCCAATCCTGATATTATAGTTAAAAGGTAAAAGTTTTACTATTTATTGTGATGTCTCACGTACGGATTTAGGTGTTGTGGTGATGCAGAATAAGAACATCATAGATTATATTTTATAGCAGTTACAAGTTAGTGAGAGAAACTAATCAACACATGATTTGGAGTTGGCAGCAATGATATTTACTTTAAAAATCTAGCGACATTATCTCTATAGAGCTAAATATGACGTGTTCACTAATCATCATAATCTGTAGCATGTGTTCATTCAAAAGGACTTGAACTTGATATAGCGGAGGCGGATAAAGCTACTTAAGTACTATGATGTCACCATCAAATACCAACCAGGTAAGATAAGGTGGTGGCAAATACACTAAGCCGAAAATCAATAAGTATGGGTAGCCTAGTCGAGTTAAGTGCGGCTAAGCAATCTTTGGATAAGGAAATCCAGACATTGGAGGTTAAGTACAAGAGGTTAGTCATCTTAGAGGAAGGTGACGTGTTGGACAATATTGAATTTAACCCCAAACTGCGTAACCAAAGCGACTCCTTGTTGGTGATTGATAGTCGAGTCCTGAAAAGACACCGATCAGAGAGGAAAGTTACACTGGAGTTCAGGCTTTTTTTGTTAAGGAGTGAAAGCCAGTTGACTGTAAGGAGAGGAGCTCACAGACAAGAGATTAAAAGACAGAAGATATAAAAGAGAATTCAAGGGTAAGGACGAGATGGCTTTCTTTCACAATACCACTCCCAACAATGGGAGACCTTTGCCCTTCGAAGGCCAAAAAACCCACATTTTAGAGTTGTCATTAGTTCACATGTCCCCAATGGAAGAATGAAGAATCTCTTCCTCTACATATCATGTCCTTACCACTCGGTCCCCGATGGCTAACGGGGCATTCGGTATAGCAGCTCAGGTTCGTTTGCACTGCGCGTTCCCTCTGGACTGGACACATGTTAGCTATAGGAAGTATAGTTCTGAAAGTGACTTCAGTTCGCTAGTTCAGGCTTAACTTCTTGGTTTATGTTAGCGGAACTACAGGTTGGGCTATTATGACCTAAGCCTAGGGTCTAGCCATAACACGGTGAATGAGATTCCCGAAGGAACCTCAAACTAACTCCTTAGCATTCAACAAGAATTCAAGGTAAATCAATGAGAAAATACATGAGCGGAATCATATGCATAGCATGGGTCATAACATAAGATAGATCATAGTAATAAAGTTTACAAGTCTGAAACTGAAATACATACATATGACCAATACATGTCTCTAGACTGTATCATAAGATGGAGGCTCAGACAAACCCTAAACATAAAGAAAGACTAACTCTAGAATGTAAACATAGCATGAATAGAGAATAGATGACCATGTCCTTGAAGCATGAGGACTTACCCAATCTGAATCATCGATATATCTGAATCTAGCCACAGGGATGAATGATAGGATCACTTGCATCTGCATTGTGATATAATGCAGGCCTAGAGTATGCATTAGTACTTTTGAATGTACTAAGTATGCGGGTATGAAATATAAATGAACATGATAAAAAATTGCATTTAGATGTTAGATGACAAAGGGATAGATAT
>JBCEWC010015179.1:0-13897 GCA_038996855.1 Solanum aculeatissimum
ACTATATTAAACTCCTTTTCCAAATAGGATTCTATATACTATTGTTATTCCTATTCCTATTCTTAGTAGGATCGTATCTACCTATTCCTATTCTAACACTTTCAAATAATTGTGGTGTTCGAGCCAACTTGTGCACACCTCGACTAATTCCACGGGCACATGCTACCTCCCCAGCATAACACAAAATCATATAGTATTTATTATGCTCAAATTCTTTTTAAAAAAATGTTCTTCAAAGTTAAGATTTCAAGTTGCTAAGTTAGCAAATTCTGATGCTGACCTCTAGAAGTTTTGTCTCACTAAGAATATGGAGATAATGAGACACTCTATCTTTCTCTTTCTTCAAGCACTCCTCTGCCTGTGTTAGCAATAGCAAAGCACAGATATCAAAATTTACTGTGGCAATTTAATGCAATAACCAAACAACTTATGAACTCATGGCAATTGTAAAATGAATGGTACCTTCAACATATAATCTGGACAAGAATCTTCCACAATCCAACTAGAAGCTTTCCGAGAATAATAAGCCGCAGTATCTTTAAGCATTGCATCTTCAAAGTCATTCTCATAATACTCCATTTCCCCCATTCCAATTCCAACAAATATATCAAGCACATTCTTCAATAAAGCTCTGTCAATCTGCTCACCCTCACGTTCTTGATCAATCTAATACAAAAGGACTCTTAATCAGACCCTCATAACTAAAGTAATATTGCAAGAGTTGGAATCAACTGTAAATCGGAAGGAAAAAACGAGGATATGATACTTACCAACACAATAACTGCATCTCTAGCTTTACCGTTCAACTCCTGATAAACCTATTGTCAACAAAAACAGAAATAAATTTCCCGCATAACAAATATATGAAGAAAACAAAAAAGAAAAGAGCCAATTATATTGCCAATAATTATATAGGAGATGCAAGAAACAAACCCGATCACGGAAGCACACCAGACCAACTTCGTTAAGTGCAGGTAGTGACCTTCGTGCAATAAAATATCGGTCGAGATAATGGAAGAACCGTGAGAGCCACCTAACCATAAGTTTGTGATTCGCCCATCTTCTCACAAACTCCCTCAACATAAACTCATCGTGCCTCTCTCGTAAAGCAGGCAGAACCTAATAAAGAAAAATAAAAATTGCAAAATTGAACAGCAATAGCAAAGCAAGTAGAGTATATTTCACAACATAGTGGAACTCCAATTTATCCATATGTATTGTTTTCAAATTAGATGAAGTAATGTTAACTATGATTTCAGGTGTCTGATCAAATTAATATTCTCAAGACAGCCACCAGATGAACATACACCCATCCATCAAGGCTTAAATCAAGCATGTGTCAGTAATACCAATACAATAACACCAAAAACTTTCTGACCAAACTCAAGTTCTACTCTTTAATCACCAAATTAGAAGTATAGCTCGGCCAACAAGTCCACTAATTGCATGAAAGTAAATATGTGCGCCCCATCACTAAGGTAACCAGCAGCAAATAACTTTTCAGTGCCTAATAATCATGAGAAAGAAAGCCAATGCTTCTTACCGTAGAATTGATATATTCTTCAAATGCTTCCTTGTACAACTCATACAACTGCTGTGAGTAATCATTTGGTGGCTTCTGTGTACACATGTTATATATAGTTCTACACTTCAATTAAGGAAAAAATTGCTGCCATGTCAAATTACTTCACTTATAACCAAGAAGTTATTATTTAAAATTATGTGCGCACACACACACACACACACACACACACATATATATATATATATTAAAGGACAAATATTTTTTATATATAAAGACAAACTTCAAGAGCACAGAACCGTAAGGATACGTGTAAAGCATCATGTACTCTTCAGAGCTGAAAGAATGCTGTTGTCCTTCTAAAATCTTCTTCAATTTAGTGATGCCCTTCTGCATAAACTCCCATCCTTCCTCCAACTCAATAATCTTCAGCTGGCTCATTGCCATCTTAGAAGCAAGTATTTTACAGCCACCTATATGACCAATTGAAAAACCACATGTAATGACAACACTACACCATATAATCATTCACAAAAACAAGGCTGATTAAGAAGAAAAGCATATCTCAATGTACGCAGGTGACAGCAACAAGAAGCAACTTCTCAATTAATAATCAATTAAAAATACAATACCAATTCAACTTTCAAGTTTCAATGATATAGAAGTTGTTCAACATCAATGTATACAGGCAAAAACAAAAAGCAGCAACTTTTACGGTTAGCTTTGTACAGCTTTTGCAGAATTTTATCAGCACTCTAGCATTATAAGCTAGAAATTTTTCTAAAACGATTTGCATTCATAGAACTCCAAATTCACAAGCTCGCACGTAGTAATCAAAATGACCTAATATGTTCTGTAATATCGAAACAACAACATCAAGAACAACTTATTTGTGGGGTGGTATCTGTAATACAAATACAGTAAATACGGAAATTGACATATATAGCATAATTCCAACTCAATTCAATGTTCAAGAATTATAAGCTCCATTGTTCTATAACAAGGAAGATACCCATTTTATATAGGAAGATTTGATGTAGTGGGATCAACAACAATAACATACCAAGTGAAATCTCGCAAGTAGGGTCTAGAAAGGGTGGTGTATACACATGCAGCTTTACTCCTACGTAATGTGGTAGTGATTCCTCTTTCTCACTATGTCCTCATTACTTCATTCTTTAGTCTACCCTATTTTTCGATTGAACTCCATCACATACCCTACATCTCCACCGCAGATTTCTGGCTCGTTTTCCTCTACCTCTTTCTTCCTATCCCCTTTATCGTTCTCCATCTAAGTATTTATTAATTCCAAACTTCTATGTGCTGGTTTTGATTGACATTTTCATTTATTAATTTCATTAGGAATTACATGAATGTAAATTAAACGCATCTCACAACGAGTGATCCTATCTGTTCAAACCTAATACACTATGAAACGAGGGGTAACGACTATACAAAACAAGCTGACAGCACGATCTTAAACCCTAGAAAAATTAGCAACCATAAGAATCACCAAAACAAAGCTAAATTATCATAATCTTCTAGTACCTTACCGGAGAAAAGGATCGATCACCGGAGAGCTGAAAAACAATCGCCCTCCCGTTGATGAATGGATTCGGTTTTCTTCCCGAGACTGAAACAAAACAATGAATATAAGAGAAAAACTCCAAAATCCCTATAGAATCGCTCTATTTATATTAGAAAAAAGTGATGGACAATGAGGCGGTTGCTTGTTGAATTTCAACCAAATTACACTTCCACAGAGTCCAGATTTCACTTTGAAAGTATTTGGATTTTGGAGATTTCCTTTTCTATTTTTATTTGAGTTATTTTGCATACATAGCCAATCATATCGTGTAATTACTATTCTTAAATCTTAAGAGTTAAGGCTTATATTAATGGCAAAAGAATTTCTACATACCAAAACAATAAATTCATGTAGGGAAAACTTTTTAAATTAAAAAAATAGTAACTACAATTTTTTATTTTTACTAGATTCACTCACAAAAAATTTGAATAATGGTATATATGGTGCGTAAAATTATGCGTGACAGGACCTCTTCATCAAGCAATATTATCATTCGAAAAGTGCTTTCATGTAAGGTATAACTCATTGTTTCAATTGTCATGTGTGTTGTCTTTACATGGTTAAAGCAACTGCAATGAACTTGTTGGAATAGTTGTAATCTGTACATAAATATGAGTGAGAAAGAATAGTTTGTGACTCACAACGAATTGATATACTTTGTACATAAGCACGAGTGTTTAAAAGATAGTTTGTAACTCACACTGCGTGAACACCAATTTCATTTCTAAAAACAAATGAATGAATAATGTACGAATACTTATGAAAGAAGGTGTAAGTTGGAAACAAATTATGTAATATAAAAATGCTAAAGTTAAAAATTGATCAAGTAAAAGAAGTGAGGAAGTGGCAAGGAGCGCTACGGAGTGGTAATTAGCGGAGGACAAAGACACTGTAATGACTGTTGTTGGGAAAGTTTGATCCTTTTCCCTGCTTGTGAAGTTAAGATAGATAGGAATTAAGATAGTGGTAGGAGTACAGGAGTTTGTAATTTTCTAAAAAAAGAAGAATAGTAGGATTACAAGAATATGTTTACAAAAGATATCCTCACTCTAAGGTGGCTTATACAAGCTTAAGTACTAGGACTTCTTAAGCTTTAACACTCTCACTAATAGATTTCCTCACTTTGGAAGTGGATTGCACTCAAGTGGAATCTTGCTTCGCTTGGATTGCTAGGATTGTCTTGGATTTCTAGGATAGCTCTCAAGTGGATTCTTACTTCACTTTGATTGCTAGGATTGTTCTTGGATTTCTAAGATAGCTCTCAAGTGGATTCTTACTTCACCTGGATTACTAGGATTGCTCTCAAGTGGATTCTCACTTCACTTGGATTGCTAGGATTGCTCTCTTGGATTTGGATGATTACAAATGAAAGCTTCTACCTCTATTTATACTACTCCACCTAATGGTGGAGAAAGTGTCTCTAGAATGTTCCACACATTCTAGAGAGTTTCTACTCTTCCACTCCTTTGTACGCTCTTCCAATTTCTTCCATACTTTTTCATGAGGTTTCACACGTCTCCAGAATATTCCAGAGACTTCCACATTTTTTCCACATTTTCTAGAATCTCTCCAATCAAGGAAGGAACCCAACAACTGTAATGTAGTTGTGGGAATACATATAATCTGTACATAAACATGAGTATAAGACAGAGAATTTCGAACTTCCGATTCGTGAGCAATTTTGCTTTGCAGGAAGAACAGTGCCGAAGAAGGTATAATGTTGGCCTGATAAGTATGTCGTCAGATGGAAATCTAATAAGACAATGCAAAAAATCAAAAAAAAATATGATAGGTGTGATGAATGATTGGGAATAGAAAATAGAACAACGGTGTAGGAAGAAATTGCATTATATAACTGATGGCTTGTTGCGTTAATTTTTTTGAATGGGAGAATGAATTCGACTTTTGATTTATTTAAAGGAGAAAATATGAGTAGTTGGATCGTTTGGTGATAAAGATTAGATGGAGGTGTATGACTATACAGAATGTGAGAGGCAACACTCGCAAGCAAAAGAGTTAAAAGCACAAGAAGGTGTTTGTAGTGTCTAGGGTTTTTACGTTAGAGGTATTTAGGTAATTTAATTTTCAATTTAGAAAATTTATGTTCTTAAGGTAAAATAGATAAATAGAAATGACATGAGATCGCGGAAATTTATTATGCGATTAGTACTGGACAATCTCGATTTTATTAAGCTATAATTAACTCAAAAATAAATTTCTAGTTTAAATTTTGTGGATGATAATCAAGAATATTTAATTACTAATTAATTTAGCCCATCTGCTTCCTCTAATATGAAATTTCTGGATAATACTCGTGATAATTGTATTGACTAATCTTGTAATTTTTGAACTACTCTTAGATTTTTTTTCTACACACAGTATATATACTTGCAATCAAAATCATTCTAATGATTTTTTATGTAGATTTTCTTTCCTTAAAGCTATGCATAGCCCACATTACCTCGTTTTTCCAGTAGAGTGCATGCCTATCGATATGTATTCACTGAACTCAGTGACTTCTAAGTCATGCATATATATTAAAGTTCTTCTCTAAGTATTTGAAGCATATTAGATATGGTTTAGGGTCAGGAACTTCAAATACCAAATCAAGTTCAAATATAATGACCTGTTAGGTTATTTTGAAAATTAGTCCTCTTGCTTTCCTAAAATATCTTTCTCATAAATTTTAAATAAGTATTTTAAACTATTCGATAATTATGATTATTTAGTTATGGGTAAATTTAGGTAATTGATTTAATAGATGGACCAAATGTTAATTTACTTAACATCTTATACCATTTATCCATATATTTTAGAATAAGTTAGTGGGTTTATCACTTTTAATACTAAATCAATTTAGAAAAATAAAAGAAAAGAGGGATAAAAACTCACCACACAGAAGAAGACGTGGAGCTGATCTTCAAAAAAAAATTCAGGTAAGAATTTCAACCTATGGTTGTTGATAAACAACCAACCTTAGTATAGATATGTATAATATTAATTAGTAATATTGTAGTTGTTGAGTGAAATAGGTAATTGGTATTAAAAAAAAATCTATTGCATCTTTCTAAGGAAGGGAGGGGGGGAGGGGGAAGGTATAATCCACCATTATTGGGTAATGTGCAAAAATTATGCCACGGGTGCAACTTTGTTGTGGTCATCGCGAGGGTAACGTTTAACGTACTATTTTTCCCAAATCTTTTTATACATTGTGATTTGAATTTTGATAAAATTAGCATGTACAATTAAATAGTAGGTATATTGTATTATATAATATCATTAAATTTAAAGTATGTAGAGAAATTGAGACTTAACCCTACGCTTGAAATTTTGGGAATTGATTATAGAATTGGATGAGTTTTGCGTCTGGATTAAACATATAATAATATGGGTGTCATTGGACTCCTTGTGACGTGTATATTTCATTCTTGATAGAGAATTATTATTTTTGGAGTCGAACTCAAGATTTGTCCATTCGGTAGAACTGTTAGAGTGCGATTTCGGCATTGAGGTAGGTTTAGCTATCATTCTTTGAGATTGAGTTTGAGTTATTGAATATTCGTATGTTATAATTTATGGGATGAGATCGTATCATGTATTGAGTTGAAAATTCTTTTTGTGATAACCGTGTGAAGGCTTTAATTGTCGATGTGATTGTTTTGAGAGCATGTGAATCCTAAATTGAGCTTATTGTGAATATGACATGTTGAGAAAGGGTAATAAATGTGATATGATATTGAAGATCATGACTTACTTGAGAAATGAAAGTTAGTAAATGTGGTGGAGTATTTTAAAGAGACTTGTATCCCAATGTGTATAGATGAGGGTGAGCATTATAACTACTAAACTTTGAGTACTTTGACACTTATTGAGCTGGATATTGTCTCTATAATTGTGTCTTGATTGCATCTATCCTCATACTACATGTCATGATATTTTGAGAAATTGTGAATTGTGAAACTACTTTTTAAAACTCTTGACCACAAGTTAGGTGGCAAAATGGTTGATACATTGTGATTCTTATCATGAGTCCTTGACCACGAGCTAGGTGGCAAGATAGTTGATATATTGTGATTGAGGTATATGGCCTGCGAGGTTCCCATGGGTTTCCTTAGTTTATGAAGTCTTAGCTCGATGTGTGTATATACGACAGGTTATGCGACAATCTTGATTTCACTTTGCATTGCATTGCATTGCATACCATACCATTGTATTACTTGTGGTTGTTTTGGGTTGACTTATCTGAGATTATGTGTTTACCTTATTCGCGTTGTTATATATAAATTAGCGGTACTGATGCCATACTGATTTTTCTGTTGCAGGTGGAAGTGTTCTTAGATTATTTTATAGTTTATTCAATTCCTTATTTCTAGTTGGTTAAACATGCTGAGTACATATTATGTGTACTCGTCTCTACTTCTTTCCCCCTACAGATTCCAACCAGGTATTTTCACGTGGTGGTTAATTCGTTCGGGCAGTTGATTACCCAAATCTAGTGGTGAGATTCAGGACTTCGATTTGTCATTAGACTCTATCTTAGTTGTGTAGTCTTTATTTCTGTTGGAAGACTGAGATGAACTTATTTCACTAGTTTTTGTATTAAATGTTCTTTATACTCGTGACATCAGGTTCTGGGATATGGTTTTATATGGCGACTATTTATCTATTGGGTTTTCTCCTTTTAGTGTACTTTATTCTTGGGTTTGAAATTAAGTGTCCTTTTAGTTATGACCCCATTTTGGATCGTGACATCAAAGCATTTTTATCTGCTAAGTTTTCACAATAGTTCATATAAGAATCAACTTCAAACAATCATATCTCTTAGCATATTCGATGATTCATAATCTATCAAATCAAATGGCTATGGATTTTCTTTTTAATTCCACCAAATTTGCATCAATTGGAGCTCGAAGAAAAAAAATTATGATTATTTTAGTAGAACATGTCCGGACTGAATAATTCGACGATCTCATTAGTCGATTCAGCAATTCACCTAATAATTTGGCATATCGCCATATTGCATCATCGAATGAGCTTGAGAACTCTGTAAAACTGTTAATTTTGGCGATCTAAAGTTTCATTTGATGATCCACTAAATAGTTCAGCGATGGAACCTTCAAATCACTGATTTGAACGATGGAATTCATTGAAAGGTCATTTTCTTTGATTTTTATGGTCTTCTTATGTTTCCAAAAAGGTATTTTTATACTTTAGTCCTCAATTAACTTCCTTAAATCTATCTTAAAGCCTAATAACCTCCCCATTCATGTTCAATTCTCAAATAAATAAAATTTACATATTATAAGTTCTCTCGAGGAAGAAGATAAGATTTTTCACTTTCTAGCCTCAATCCAAGATTTCAAGTCAGTATTTTTTTTCCTAGATATATGAGGCTATTCATATTATTGCACTAAGTTCGTTCTCGCGCCTGTATATAAAGTTAACCGGTAAGAGTTTAATCTAGGATTTTAACCCAAGTTTCTTGATTACACCTTTTTGAATAAAAGTTATGGCCAAATAAAGTAATTCCTTTGATATATATATATATATATATATATATATATATATTACACACACACATATATACACACTAAATACTTCGAGTCTCGTCTTCAATTTCAACAAGAGTGCATCTTGATAAGTCTTGAAGTATGAGACATTTGTAATCATATAAAATTTATTAAATATAAATTTTATAAAATGATCCCACTTGTTGGATTTCACTAGGTATGTTGTTATTGATTTAAATTATATTAAATTCAAAATATATTAGTTCAAATAAATATTGATGATTAATATAATTGGGTTAATTATTTAACTCTAATAAAATATAGATTAATTAAAAGCCTAAATTTATTTATTTGGGATACAAAAATGATCCGCTTTACTAGGCCCAAACCATCTTGTCCTAGGAGCCTGTTTGATGTCATGTGTCAAATAACGTGACATGTCAAGTCAAACAAAGAAACCAATAGGATCATGTCACGTGTCAAAATGACATGATATTCTCATTTCAAACAAAGGCCAATAAAAATGTACTACATGTACAAGTGATATGTTTTGACCAATCAAATATCGTCATGTTACTTGAAAGAAAATCTATCTAATCACTTTTCCTGCGCCATGTCACTTAAATTTGATTGGTCGAAAGAAACTTGATTCCATCATAACTCCTCTATTTTACAACTATATATAGAGATTCTCATAATTTAGAAATCATACTAGAATTCTAACAAGAAGTCAGAGAAAACTCGCGGATCAAACGTCGCAGATTTCTCTACAAGCTACAAGTTCAAGAATTCAAGCATTCAAGTTCAAGAATGCACCAAGATCAAGACCATTTGATTCAAAAATAAGCTCAAAAGCCCTTTAATTCAAGTACAAATCAAGATGAAGTTCAAGTCCATATCAAGTTCATTAAATCCATAAATCAGGATCAAGACTACAATATTCAAGATTAAGCCAAAAAAACTCTTGAATTCAAGTAAAAGTCAAGATCAAATCCATCAAGTTTTACAAGATTCAAGATTAAGCTAAAGAGACCTTGAATTTATATTTAAAAAGGCAAATCAGAGGATTCATAAAAATTGTAAAACTCACATCATGATTGTTTCAATACTTTTTGTTTTTTAAATTTTCTTAACGCGTTTTTATTGTCTTACACCAACATTCCCCCTTATGCATAACATGTTCCTATATTGGAATTGATATCTCACGCCACCATTAATAGTTGTAAGCTCCATCCTTTTTGTTTTATGCTTATTCATCATGACAAATCGCATCTACTTCACACCCATCTTACATCCGCTCAACTTCACTGTGTATGCATTGATTCTATTTTGCACAGAATCAGGACTTTCACAGGGTGCATCCTCATACAAATCACAAAATAACTTATGCTTGGCTGTTGGTGAATTTTTGCTCTTCCATAGAAAAAGTTATAAATTCGTACATAATTTATTCTCAATCTTGTTAACGTAAATTTGTAACTGTTCAATCTACTATATTATACCTAAATAATATATTCCAAGAGAACAAAATGTTCTAATATTTTACATTCATACTTATAAAGCATTTTCAAAGAGGTCAAAGTTGTCACACAAACTCTATTATCCAGAATTTGGCACCAACGACCCATGTTCTATAGGATTTTACGATGTATAAAATAAATTAACTAAACACTCACATCAACATATATGGACTAATTAAATTATCCTAAAATTAGAATACTATAACATGCTCACACTTTTGGAATCCCCTATTACAATTTACAATTTATCAAACTAAGTTTGGTTGAACACATCGTTCAATATAACAGAGGACACTTTGAATTCATGATTTTTGGAGTTAAAAATATGTATACAGTGCTAAATCACCCTTACACTTGTTTGTATAAAGCTATGTAGCCTGCTTGAATATATTAGACTAACGCGTGTTCGTAAATTTACAATGCTTGAATATACATAGTTCAATATAATAGAAAACGATGTTTGTTTTGATTGTTTCATTAGTTATATAGTATGGTATGGTTTGATGGTTTTGTAACCATGAAAAACTCCACTTTTTGAAATCACCAATTTGGTGGTGGCCCATGATTCTTTTTTTTTCTTCAATTATACCTTTATTTAAAATTTAAATAATTTGAATTTATCTTTTATTCTTTATTAAACGTTACCATAATATATGTATTATTTTTTATTACTTATTTCCCTCTGTATCAACTTTTGAAACTTCTTTTCTGCCTCCCTTCTCTTCTTTCACATTTTAATCTATTTTTTGAGGTTCGCTTTTTTAAAAATTCTTACTATTTTATTTTTTTGTGTTGTTTGTATGAACCGACGATATATTAGTTTGTATGTTTTCCTATTTGATTCTATATATTTATTTTTTTTAAAAAATTATTAAGAAAATCAAACAACAAATTATCATTAAATAGTAGCAACCCATACAGTCAATCCAAACATTGTACGGTACTGTACTGTACGATACCACATCATACCATACAGTACTATACATTATAAAACCATCATCCAAACAAGTTGTAAAGGAGGGTATTCCTTTACCTGTTAACCTCGATCAAATATATATCTCGTTTATGTTTTATTATTTCAGTTTCCCTCCTCACAAAGTTTAGGAAAATCATTAATAGTCTGGCCATGAATTTTAAAGAAGAGAACAATAAATGAGCAATGCTAACAATACTATACGACTGAGCCTAAATTCTATACCAATAGTATTTGATATATTAGATCAAGTAATCATAAATTTGGTGCAACCGTTAATGTTTCAAAATATCTATTGTTTAGTGTAAATGATAGATTATTTTTGCCCCATTCAAACTCTGCGAATGATTCTGCTTTTTCTTACCCTCCTAAAAATATATATTAGATCCAGTTAATTGCACATTTCTTATATTCTTCATCAATAGATTTCCTATCATATTCATTAAAAAGAAAACATAAAAGTTAAAGTGTTGAGACAAGTTAGGTTTAGTTATTACATATGAGGAAGATAAGTGAAATGGGACAAAAACATTAGCATATTACTTGCACAACTTCTATCACTCTAAAATTTATTTTTATTAGTAATAATTATTGTTGGTTGAAAAGTTAAAATATTTGGAAAAACAAAGTTATAATAGTAGCTGAAGATTGAGTTTTTATTTCACATCCTAGTTTCCATTAGTTTGAAAAACTATCATATTGTTTCAAAAATGCTATAAGGCTCTTGCATAATCCTTCGTAAATTTTCACTTGCAGGATTCGTCCAATGGATACAATATATCTAAGCCATACATAACTACACTTGCAAAATAAATGCCAGATATATATTTTAATAATTTAACGACATTGTGATTTACAATTCGTAATTATGTGCACTTATTTTAAAGCAATCATTAAGCTACCTAAGATATACGTCGATGGGATGTGTCTGGACCTCCGTCAAAGAAAATTTAATATTTGACGAATAGATTGTAACAGAAATCTGGAGTTTATACTACAATAGTGCTTAGATTCACCATATAAAGCATGAACGCTTACCTATTAGTTATATGCAAAGATTATGTAATGCTATTTCAACCATTTGAATTACAATTACTGCCCTAGAAACTCTATCCATGTATATGACATTTATCAGTTGTCTTACAATTGCATTATAATAACAGTACAAGATAACGAATATAAATCAACACTGTCCAAATAAAAGCTTTTTGTTTGATAAAATTGTACATAAAGATAATACAAATAGAGTACAATCAGACTGAACAAAGACAATTAATAAAGAAACAAAAGCATAATTTTGTTCTCATATTATTGTGCAATGCTAGAATAATAAGTAAATAAACAAGTAAGAACATAACAATTATGTAGACTTAGTTATTGATACTTATGATACAAGTGATTTGGAACTGCGAAAAATTAACTTGTATTTTTGGATGGCATACATACGGGTCCCAATTATTGCTTCGAACAAAATTACATAATTACATATTCTCTAAATTCACGGTCTTAAGTTTTATGAATTATATTACAATCAATTAGTCAGCCATAGTAGAGTATTATTTACAAACTTATATTTGGTGACTCGGAAACATCCATACACACGATTCATCTAATGCACATTCAAAATAGTGAACAAATATAGTATGGATAAAATTGCACGGTTAAATTAGGTAACATAGAGTATATAGACAAATCCAACGATATATCATGACCTATATAGTATAGCTACTGTTTCACAGTTATAGACATCTCAATATGAAGCTACCACGTGCAACACACGTGCTGTGAATTTAATATATATATATGTATGTATGTATGTATGTATACTTATACTACTATTTCATTTCTAATTATATAACAATGACTTGAATATTTGCAAACCTTACTTTCGATAGTAAATAACAGACTAGCCTCTTTGTCTATCTATTCCGATACCTCTCTATTTACAAGCAAATAATTAATGTCATTTTTACAATTTATCATACAAATCTTTAGAAAAAATACAAACAAATAGGTACTAAACAAAAGTAATCAATGTAATTATTAGAAATATACTTTTTTTCTTGCCTATTTCTATTTTTTAATATCGCATATACATGATTAAATTAGTATTTTTATTGATTAAATTAAAAATAAAATCATTAAAAATCAAAATTGATAAGAAATTAATAACATGTTCACAAATTAAAAATTAATAAATTAAATAAATAATATAAAAATCAAATCGAACCAAATCATGCGGACTTAATGACAATAACTTTTAGGGAAAATTACGCAACTGAGCAAATTTACACTAGTAAATAACATAATATAGCTATAGTTTAATAATATTACATTTTAAAACTAAAGTTTATTGAATTTGGTTATCAAATTTCGCCGGGCCCACTCATATTATGTATATGACCCTTCAGTTTCCTCCTCTTACTTTTTCTCTCCTAAATACAATTTTCAAAATTCTATTTCCATTAAAACTCCCCTAAATTGTCTCCTAAAATCACTGGATCAAATCATCCACATCCCAAGTTTTCATTTTCAATTTTTTTTTCAACGCCCTCCGAAATTTTGTTTCCTCAATTTCAAGTTTAATTTTTTAATGATTTTTTGAAGATGAGGTATTTTGTATAATTCAGTTTTGTATATTTCATATATTTTAATATTGTATTTTGTATAATTCAATTTTGTATATTCCATATTTGTTTTAGAATTGTTTTTTAATCAGTAATTTTGTTTGTATATTAATTACTTATAGTATCAATTATAGATGTACAACAAACCTTCTTTGTA
>JBCEWC010015180.1:0-13896 GCA_038996855.1 Solanum aculeatissimum
GTGACAATTGAAGAAAACTTGACCTATGAAGAGGTCCCGGTTGAGATCTTAGACAGACAAGTGAAGCGGCTTCGCAAATAGGAAGTGGTGTCGGTGAAGGTTCTTTGGAGAAACCAAGAAGTAGAGAGTGCAACATGGGAGGTGGAGGCGGACATAAAGACTCTCTATCCTCATCTTTTCCTATCTACTCAAGTCTAAGGTACTAGGTTATATCCTTTAAATTATCCTAAATCTTTGTTTTTTGAGTTTCATGACATTGCATATATTAATGAGCACAAAAATAATTTAAATGATGTTGTGATATGAGTTTTGAATGATTTATGATATGATGCATGATCACTTGAGTTTTGGTCAGCATGTCTCTTGTTTTGTGATTGATGTCCTCAAGCCTTAGTCTTAGCTCATTCTAGGACGAATGTTCCCAAGGGGGAGATGATGTAACGACCCAAAAAAATTTCAAAACTATTTGTGGTTGGTATTGTATGATGGTATACTGGTCATGGTTGAGTTTTGGTAGCCACGGGTTGAGTTTAAGTGGTCGAACGCAAAACGGATCATTTGGTGGCTTAGAGAGGCCGTTTGGACAGTGGACTTTGAGATAGGATTACTTTTGATAAGGTTTGAACCGTGTAGGTTGTTACATATCCAATTGTATCTCTTTGCATGAGCTTCGCAACGCAACTGGTTTCATTCAATTTGGAGTACGGATGAGGAAGTTATGGCCAGAATAGTGGGACTGCATGAAATTCGGAAGACATTGGAGATAGGCCCTGAAAATGACCCAAGGCAAGGACCACGGACCATGGAACTTGGAACGGTCTATGTGGGGGTCCGTTCCATGGTCCAGTGAGTTGTGGGTGGCCAGAAACCACTCCAAAACACAAGTCATGGCCCACAGACCACCCCACGGTCTGTGAGCCTCAAAACGGTCAGTTTGGGGGTCCGTTTGGGGAGGCAGTGAGTTGGCCTTGGTTTGGGGTTGGGTTTTGGGCCAAGTGTAGCTCCACAGACCAGTACATGGTCCGTGTGAAGCCACACGTCCCGTGAACTCCCTTCGTGAAGTGTTCCAGAAAGTCCTCTGAGAGTTCGCATTGAACATTTTGCTAAGGCAAGTTTGATGGAACCTTACACAGCCAGTGTGCATTTTGACCGGCACTGTAGCTGCCGTGTGACACTGTGTGGCATTTAAAAGTTTGATTCATTAAGGGTATTTTCGTGATTTAACTAATCCCTAAGCCTCTTTTAAGTTCCCTAAGGGTCCCTAAATCCCTAAACCTGATCATTAACCGTATATCTCCATTCAAAACACTCTCAAGACTCCATTAAATTCTCTCAAGCTTCTTGGTCACCATTGTTGAATATTCGAAGAAACTTTGGGGAAAACGTTCAATTCTTGATTCTCTGCGCAATTCAAGTGTTTGGTATAAGGTATGTGGGGTTTAAATTCATGGATTCTTCCATCCGTAAAGCCCAAGAACCCAAATCTTTAAATTATAAATTTTTACGTTTTACTTAGTTATGGGTTCTTTTAATTTCGCAAAACTCTCTTGACGTTTGGTGTTAGTTGTATACTTTAGGTTACCTTTTTGTAAATTTACTCTTGAAATTTATGATTTACTCCATTAAAGTATGAATAATTAGTATTGCATGTGTTTGTCTTAAATTTTGATGCATGGGTGAGTTTTGCCGAATTTAACTTGGAAATTTTCGTATGAATTTGAAGAAGTAAGGTTTGAATTGTAAATTTAAAGTCTTGAATTCTGCTACCCTTGCTTTGATGCATTCATTTATATACTGCATTGGATAAGATTTTGATGAAATTCTTGTTTTGGAGAAATTCTTGATATGAATTTGGATATGTCTAGGCTTGTGATCACAATGTCTCTTTGATTGACTCTATGAGTCGTTTGGGTGTTTGCACCATTTGTTTTGGATTGTAATTTTTTAGAATGAGCTACATCCTATTGCATTGATTTTGAATGATTTGGAAATTCTTGATTTGGTTTGAAGTATCTTGATTTGAAACGTTTGATTTTGGTAAACTATGCTCAAATGATGCATGATTTGAAAAGTATGGTTAGTTTTAGGTTTTGAAAGACATTGGTATGAATATATGTATTCCGGTGGGATTCCACTTAGTACCGAGGGATTGGGCATGCACCCTTTCCGTCAAACCATGTGCCACCATGGGATTGCCCCAAACTGGGAGCCTTATTTTGATACCCCTGGTTTAAGGGAGTTTTGGGATCTACTAGTCAAGTAGCCCGTTCCAAGTGGTAACTCGCTTGGTCCTACTTTGAGTCGGTTGAGGTCAAATCCCCGAAATTATAATATTGGTAGGTTGCATTTCATGCATCATGGCTTAACCATCTTGTTAAATATATTCTTTTGGCTAAGTGCATTCTTTTCGAACCAAGTGTCCCCTTGTCATATTGTTGTCATGTTTCATGTCATATGCATTGCATGCCCGCATACTTAGTGTTTTATTGTGCTAACCCATACTTTTATCTACATGCTCTAATCATATAGGTGCAGGTGACGAGTATTATCTTCCTACTGATGATCTTTGATCTTGAAGCAATCTGTTAGCGGTGAGCCCTTCTTTCAAGGGCAATAGTCGCTCTTCTTCTAGCTATCTAGTAGTTTACTTCTGTTATTTTGACTTTTGAGGGTGAGCCCGGACATGTCATGGCCCATCATTCCACTAGAGACATATGTTGGACCTTTGACACTCTTCTTACGTTATGTGTTAACTTGTTAACTTTGGCTATATATATATCGTTTGGATGACTTAAGTTTTGTATTTGATCACGTTTTGAATGTTGAGGTTGTTATTGAGAATTTCGAACCTATTGAATTATGTGTTATGCTTCCACATTCTTGAGCCAATGATAAGTTTGATGCTATGATGGCTTGATCGAGAGCTTTCGGTTTCTCCTTCGCCATGTCACATCTAGACCCCCTAACTGGGTCGTGACACATTTGACTTAATAAATCCCTTCTCTAGCAAATCTCTCAACTGCTCCTTCAACTGTTTTAACTCAGCAGGGGCCATCCTATATGGAAAAATAGAGATAAGTTGGGTATCAAGAAGAATATCAATTTCGAAGTCAATCTCCCTGTCAGGAGGGACTTCGAGCAGATCCTCAGGAAACACTTTAAGAAACTCATTTACAATTGGGACAGACTCAAGGGTAGAAGGATCAACATCATCAAACTTAACTCGCACGTTGTGATAGATATATTCTTTAGAGATTAGCTTTCTGGACTTAAAGTAGGAAATAAACTTACCCTTAGGTACTACAGAAATATCCTTCAACTCTATAATAAACTCATTCAGAAACTTGAATTTGATAGTTTGGGTTCTACAATCGACAGAGGCATAACAGGCGCAATGTCAATCCATGCCAAGAATTACATCAAAATCAACCATCTCTAATTCAATCAAATCAGCAAGAGTATCCCTATTATGGACAAACACTACACAATCTCTATAAACCCTCTTAGCAGAATAGACTCAGCAACAAGAGTAGAAAATGAGAAAGTTCCACAAAGCACTCAGGAAGAATCTTAAATCTACTTGCCACATATGGCATTACAAATGACAAAGTCGCACCTTGATCAAGCAATCCATAACAATTAAAAGTAAAAACTCGAAGCACACCCATCACAGTATCTGATGTAACCTTTTTTTCTTGTTGGTTCCCCATAGCATACAGACAGTTTGTTCAACCGCCAGTCCCTGGTGTAGCACCTTTATGATTGCCTTTAGTTGGTGATGTTATAGCAAAAGACTGGGCCTTATTGCCCACATAATGGGCACTCCCTTTGAAAATGACTCGCCTGGCCATTCTTAAAGCAACCATTCCCTCCCTCTTTACACTCTCCCAAATGCATCCTACCACACTTTCCATAAAGTGATTTCCCTCTCGAGCGAAGGATCACACTAGCCTGTGACTGAGAACCCTGTGCTCTAAAGTTCTACTGACCTTAGGACTTCTAATAATACATGTTACTTAGAGCTGGCACACTGGTTGAGGATGGTTCATAACTATTAGATCTTCTCTAGAAGTAGAACTTATCTCCCTTACTTTGTTTGGCTTATTAGGCCTAGGCCCAACTAACTTGGCTTTTTTGCTCAGATGCTGCTCTCTCTATCTCTCTTCTTATCCTCCTCAAGTTGTTGTGCATAGATCATAAGCCTAGAAATATCCATGCCTAGGATCAACAATATCACATTGAACTCTTTTTTCATATATTTGCCTAGTCCAGAACCATCTGTGGAGCATACCTGGATAGTTGGATGAACTTAAGGTTGTACTCTTTGATAGTCAACCCCTCCTGCTTCAAGTTCACGAACTCTTCAATCTTCGCCTCCCTCTACTCCTGGGGAAAGAAATGATCAAGGAAGGCACTCACAAATTCACTCCACTCAGGAGGCTCAACATCCTCACCTAGGCCCTCTTCCCATTGGTTATACTAGACATTCACCGCATCCTTGAGCTAGTAGGAAGCGAGCTCAACTGTCTCAGTCATATGCATAGCTTTTAACACCTTCCACATCTCATCAATAAAATTTCGGGGGTCCTTCTCAACCTTAGACCCTGTGAAGACTGGTGGGTTCATCTTAAAAAAATCTCTAAGACTGGTGGCAGTAGTCAGCTCTTGGGAGCTAGAGCTAGAAGCCTGTAAACTCTGATTCCCACGCTGAGCAGCTACCAACTGGGTGAGCTTAGTAATAACTCCTTTGAAATTGGCCTCTCTAGTAGGAGTAGGTGGAGCAGTAGGTACCTGTGGAACTCTAATAGCTCTAACTAGTCGACCTCGACCCCTCATCTTGACCTGAGTAGGCACCTCTGGTCGGGGATTCTCAGTGTTACCAACAGAGGTATCATTGTGGGTAGTGGTGTGACTAGGAGGCTTTATTTGCAAACTCATAATGCACGAAGTAGAACAAAACATTATAGAGTTACACTCTATCGCACAAACTCAGAATACAAGAAAGTATAACAATCCCTAATGTTTTGTAGCCTCTTGCTTATAAAATGTAGTGCACAACACACCTATAAACAAGACTCCACTAGATATGGCTTCATAAACTCCCTAGGAAACTTGAAATCTGTGCTCAGATACCAAGTTTGTCAGGCCCCGAGAGGATACCCTTGGCGTAGCTGGCACTTGAAGAACCGTTTTTAATTCCCCCAAGAGAACCACCTGGCCTTAACATTACATCATACTCAACAACGGAAAAATATTCAAGAAAAGACATCAAATGGATAAATAAAACTATATTATAATAATAGTGTCTAATGATCAAGTTTGGAAAATAAATAATAATTGACAATCCTTTACTCAGTGTCTATGAAGCCTCCAATCCCATCTAGATGGTGCCAAGACAAGCCTCGGTCTACCTTAACAGAAATAATGCTAATACTCAAAGAAAAGAAGAAAAGAAAAAGCTCCTCTGAAAGGAGGGCTCACCAACTCTGAAAAGTGAGAGGTTCGACCTCAACAATTCATTGGTTGAATTCACGTATCACCTATACTGCATCATTATTGATGTAGGCCCAAATGAACATCAGTACATAAAATATACTGGTATGTAAAATTGCTCAAGAAAATAGTAAAGGCTCAGTCTCATATCAATCAACTCGACTTAGAACTTAACTTATCAACTCATAACTCAACTCAACGAGTAATGCAAGTTTAAAGTTTAAAATCATACTTTGAAAATAGACTCAATTTTATTCGACTCAATTTAAAACATAATATGCTCAATCAAGTGTTGCTTGAAAGTTTCTCTAATCGACATAACTCTCATAACCTTTAATTTGGTTATGTACAACGAAGGCAACATCGTTGTCACGCCCATCCAAAACTTGCCAAAGTGAATGTCACGATCCAAAAATAGATGTGATGACATTTGTTTTATCCAACCAAGATAAGTCAGTCTAAAATTTAATTATATTGATAAAGTGCGAAAGAATAATAAAAATTTAACTTCGGATATAAGACAACTTAATTACAAACTCCCTCAAAACCTGATTGTCATGTGCATAAGCCTTTAATGTGTCACAATAGATTTGAGAGAAGAATCTAAGGCTCAAATAATGTTGTCTCAAAAGTAGAACAAGATCATAAATAGAAGGAGGACTCGCTGAGATGACAAATAGCTACCTCACTAATCTCCATAAAAAGCCTCAGATAAGGAGAGAAGAGAGAGTATCAGAAAGATCTGAGTGCATAACCTACAAAAATATAGAAGCAAGAGGTGGACACCAACCACGCGATACCCAGCAAGTCAACTAACAAAACAAAGCAAGTCCAAAATACACAAACTCCTTTTATTCCAACCGACCTCCACAACTATAGCATACACAGAAAATCAACCCAGCTCAGCAGTACATAATACACAATAAAGATAGTTTTCATAATATCACAATTAAAAATCACAGGCCACAACTCACAAGTGATAACACAGTCAATCACAGGAATAACATCATGCCACATAAGAATATGCAAGGATGACATGCAATGCATATGCAATAATTGTCTGCAATGACCTCAACATCATAACATCATTAGAAAATATCTCAACATCACAACATCATCGGTAAAGACCTCGATATAATATCATCGTCGTTAACAACCACAACATCATAGTATCACTAGTAAAGAGTTCAGCGTCATAATAAACCATAATAAACTGAGTCACCCTGAGTCCTCAAATTCAAATCTAAAAATTTCATTCAGATAATGTTTAACATAATAAACTAAACTCATACGCCAAATTTCAGCTAAAACGGATCGATATTCGACCCCCAAATTGAGATTTTATTTTAAGAACCCTAAGACTATATTTTCTTAATTTAACATATATTATACACGTTTCTACCCTAAAAATTGTTTATAATCTCATGAAAATTTAATAGAAAGTCCGAGAACAATTAACTTGATATTTTGACACGAAAATCATAATTTTTCTCTTCCGCTTTTCCTTTCTTCTCTGTGTCATTGTGCGTGCATTTTTGTTCGTTCTTCTTTTCTGTTTCAGGGTTGCTGACGCAATCCTTTTACTTTATATAATATTTTTTTCTTCTTTCTTTTTAAATTTATTTTCCTATTGGGCATCTTCCCACTATCTTTATTTATTTTTAATTTCTTTTAAAATTAATTAAGTATTTAAAGTGATTAATTCTACTAACTTTATTTTAATATATATGAACCAATGTGTATAGGATATTAAATAAATTATCAATTTAATCCATCAATTAAATTAATTATCTAAAATTATTCATTAACTAAATTATCGTAATTACTAAACAGTCTAAAATTTTCAATTTAAATTTATGAAAAGGATCTTTTATGAAAGAGAGAGGATTTAGCTTTAAAATGACCTAACATGTCATTACATTATCCACCACTAAAAATCATATTCTTCCTCGAACATAAAGAAGGAGAAGGAAGATAAGCTCCTCTTTAAGATCATTCCATCGAAATCAACCATTTAGAACTTAACTTTTGAATTGTACTTTGGCAAATCTGTAATTCAGGAGTGATTTTCAAGTCACAGACTAACCCATAGACCCGATCTGAATGACAATCTGCTAGACCATAACTGAACAATTAGGATGAATCTTTTCTCATATAACCGCGATAAAATTTTAAATCAATACCGACCATAATCAAAAGCAAACCTAAATCAACCATCTCATGCTCCTAATGCACAAACCATCATATATTTTATTAAGATTTTATTTTCACACTCAAATCTTTCCACGAGTTTAAGTTATAAAATGTGATCTCAATACATTGAATGCTCATTATAGAGAATCAAATTTTTTATGACCCAACGATTAGAGAATGATACACCAAAACATACAGATGCTTTAACAACACTATCAAAAATACTAGATCAATAGTTATGACTATAAATAACCCTCAAGAGCGATAGAGCTAGACCCAACAGATTCCACATTAAGTCCTACATAGCCAGAACATGACCTCAACGATGAGACGAATCTTAAGACTACAGGATAACTATAATTAGTCATGATAGCTCTTCTATAAATTTTTATAATCAGGTGACACTCATAGAACTATTGCAAAACTCAATTACCCCAAGGCAATACCAAATATGTCATATTCAAAATAATCAAGTTTGCACAAGCATCCTATCTTTTCAAGAGAAAATTGCAGGATCAGTTTACCCAATCCACAACTAAGGATCCGTCTACAAAAGTGAAGACACGAGTTGGACTAGGCATGGAAAACTACTATAAAATATTCCCATAATAAAGTAAGTAGTCAAATAAGAATGTACATAATCAAAGTCGAATGATACAATGTACTCCTTTCATAGTGCTTCTATCAAACATTTTCATTCATCTGACCCCATCTTTTTTTTTGAATTATATTTTTTTGGCTACTCACAATCAGCCTATCTGGTCCCCAATACAATCATATACGTACTTAATTTATCAAAATTTGTATACTCCTCATAGTACTACATCAAATAAAACGCTCTTAGTACTAACAGAACATCATAGTCATACTTGCATTTATCATTCTCTCAACTTGTTACTACTATCAAAGTCTTCTTAGCAACACATCATCACCTTCAAATATTTCAAACTATGGCTTCTTCTCTTTTTATTTAAGAATTTCTTATAGATATAAGTCACACCCAAAGCTGATAACATTGACTTCAAATTTGATAATACTTTTCTCATCGAGGTAAAGTTATTTAATTATACCTAAAATCACTTTCATGAAAATTTTCACATACCAAAATTCAACTACCATTCAAATCATCATATACCTCATGTCAACACTTATAGCGATTCTTGGTCACCTTAATAACTTTGCATACCATAAGCATACAACCTCTAGTTATCATCATGTGTTTATGTAGAATATCATAATAATCTAAGCAAAATAATAGATCCATACTATAGCGCCCCCATATGTCATCTACCATAATTCGAACAATCTAAACCAACATAAAAATGCAAAATCTTTCACACATCATGTAACGACCCAAAAAATTTTGAACTTCTTAATGGTTAGTCTTGGATAATGTTGTACTTTTCAAGGCTGAATTTTGGTAGCCATGGGTTATGTTTGAGTGGCCGAATTTAAAATCAACCTTTTGGTAAGATTGTGAAGCCGTTTGGGTAGTGTACTTTGAAAGATCATAACTTTTGGTACGGGGTGAATTGTGTAGGATACTATACATGAAATCGCAACGCAACTAGTTTCACTCAATTCAGAGTTTGTATGAGAAAGTTATGGCTAAGACAGTGAGACTACCCGTAACTGGAAGGACGCTGGAAATGAGTTCTGGAATCGAGTTAAGCACTGGACCACAAACCGTGTGGAGGTCCATGGTCCATGTGGGGCCTCGTGGGATGTTCCAGTTGGTTCCAGGTGGCTAGGTTCTAGCCCATGGACCAAGGCAAGTCTCACGGACCACCCCACAGTCCGTGAGATATTTCACGGCCCGTGATGGGTCCCGTGAAGTGGGGCAAAACCTTGGTAAGATTTTGGGGCTGGACTCCCGTCCAAGTGTGGCTTCACGGACCAATACACGGTCCGTGTGCAGCCACACAGTCCGTGTGTTCCTCTGTGAAGTATTCCAGAAAGTCCCCCAAGAGTTCAAGTTGAAATCGAGGCCAAGTAAGGCCATACGGACAAGTATACAGTCTGGGTACCATTGGACGGCCAACTGGGGCCTTTCGTATGGCACTGTGTTTCCGGGATTAGTCCACTTAATTAATGGTAATTGCGTAAATTGGTTTAATCCTATGACTCTTTTAACTTCTCTAAAGTCTCCTAAACCCCTAAATTCAAACCCTAATCCTATTTCACTCATCAAAATACTCTTCAATCCTCTCTAAAATTTCTTGAACTCTCTTGACATCCATTGTTGAAAGCTTGAAGAAAATTGGGGAAGATCACCTTGCTTACAAAATTCTTCAATTCTTGTGTCTAATCTCTAGGTATGTGGGTTTAATTCATGGATTTTCTTTCATCCATGAAGACCCAAGAACCCTACTCTTTAATTTATGATTTTAAGTTTCTTTGAGTTATGGGTTCTTCTAATTTTGATGAATTTTATTGCATTGGTTTGTGGGTTGTAGAAATTAGATGAATTAATGATGATTTAAGTTTGAATATTATGAAGCTCATGGAAATTCTTGAAGGATCAATGTGCATGTCCCTTAATGGTTTAATTATGCATGGGTAAATTGTATTATATTTTGAATATGGATTTTCTTATGATTTAAGTTGAATTATCCATTAAATTGTGATTTAAAGTTTGAATTCCACTACCCATGCACTTGTTTCTCATTCATGGCATATGCATTGAAGATTGGTTATGATGAAACTTTTGTTATGATATGATATGTTAAGGTTTGTGATCACATAGTCTCTTTGTTATGGCTCTTTGAGCATTTTGAGTGCTTGCACCACTTTGATATGTTATGAAGGTTTGATATGATAAGTTACGTAGATGGGCTACTCTTATTGCATTGATATGGAATGATTATGAGAATGATTTTGGAAACTTTTGGTGGTCTTTGGCCTAAGCATGAATATGGTTTTGATCAATTGTTCTAGATTTGGCTAATGATGCATGACTTTGAAAAGAATATAAGTCCTCCGATTTGAAGTTGCATGTATATATATGTATTCCCATGGGATGAGACTTAGTACCGAGGGATTGGAGTCGGGGTGGACTATCTCCAAGGGTCCATACTCCTTTTCGTCAAACCATGTGCCAACATGGGATATCTCCCTAGATGGGATGACTTGTTATGTATCCCCTTGTTGAAGGGTTGACTAGGGATCTACTTGGCAAGTAGTCCGGATCCGGGTAGTAGCTCGCTCGGGTCTCCTCCGTTGTCGGTTGAGGTTACATCCCCGCTTTATTATGAATGTAGGATTGCATCTCATGCATCATGGCATAAGATATTGTTATATTTCTCTTTGGCTACGCGAATTCCTTTCGTATCACTTGTCCCCTTGTCATGTTACTTGGTCACACTATATTGTAATATGCATTGCATGCCTGCATACTTAGTGCATATTATGTGCAAACCCATATTTCTTGTCTACATGTTCTAACCATGTAGGGACCGGAGACGACTTTTATCTTCCACCGGACGACGTGTGATCATCTTGAAGATTATTGCTTGTGGTGAGCCCTTTTGTTTAAGGGCAATAGTCACCTTCTATCTACCTAGTAGTGTTTTGTTATTTTCCTTTACTTATGTATTGAGGGTGAGCCTCAAAATATGTCGAGGCCACGCTTTATCTTATGTAGAGGCTAGTTGAATAAACTAAACTCTTGTACATTGGATTATATTTGTTGGATATTATGACTATTGAGATATTATGATTTATGAGCTTTGGTTATGGAAATGGTATTGATAATGCTTATGACTTGATTTTGGGATTGTGTGTTGATTATGTGGTTATGTGGAAAGTCTCTTAACTCGGAATGCCCCCATAGCTTAAGTCCTACTTACCCGCACCTTAGATATAACTGCTATGTGCTATGTGCTATGTGAAACCATGTTCATCCCATTCCCGGCAACATCCCCATACCTTGAGTCCAAAGCCCCATTTCCCTTAGAACTTATGTGTTATGTGTTTACTTCCGCGCTTCTGAACCGATGATGTGTGTGATGATGCTATTATGGCTTGATCGAGGACTTTCGAGTTCTCTTTCGCCATGTCACATCTAGGCCCCTTATCCGGGTCGTGACACATCATTATTTGTCACTCGAATCAAAACTCAATCATCATAAAAGTCACTAATAAAATCATAGTGAATCTGTGCTAAACAAATACGCATTGTATGGTCATATCTTAGCTCAAAAGCAAGAAATTTTATAAAACCTTTAATTATAAATCAAGGGTCTATACGGAGGTCTTATTCCTTCACCTTTGTTGGATTCTTCCTATGACACAAATTTTGATTACCCTGAACTCTTAAATATACCAGACTCGTGTTCTTTCACTAACTCACTTATCAACTTTATTCTTTGACCAACAACACATGACATTTTACCTCATGTTCTAAGTCAAAACTTTAAGTAGAGCACTTCTTTAGGTCCTTCAACAATTAAAAAAAATACCTAAATTTATCGCTCAAACCACATGCAAGTTATTCCATATGCTAAATACTTATTGTTATTCATTATTTCGTATCTTACTAATTCATATCTTAACATACCAAAAGTGTAGACTAACAATGAAAAACTTAAATTTTTATTTTAACTTATACCCCAATTCCTTTATCTGTTAGTATTAGCTCATAACTTGAGATATTTAATTTATGTATCTTAACTTTTTATTGATCACCTCTTTATCAACCTTACCATATCCCTTATAAAAAAATTCATTATACTACTTACCATCTTTAGAATCACAAAAATAGCTTATCACCATATTCAAAACGCACATATATAGATCTTTTTCAAATATTACCCAATAGTTTTCTAACCCAGATCAATGATATGTCACACTATCACCATAACTAAATCAAAACCAATGAAACCACATGGCTTTAAATTCAATTTTCTACTCTCTCGAAAGATATATTTTTTACCTTTACCATCAGAGTGAATGTCCCTACATCTCATTAATTTATTCATTTATTACTCTAGCTCCTTTCAATTCTATTGAAGAAGTATCTCAACACATTCTACATATTTTCTTATGATCACGTTACTCATCAAATAGTAGCAAATATTACTTTTGATACCTGTAAATTGTGTTTACCATACTGAATTCACTTAATTAAAAATTCTTATCATATGATTGTATCTTGATCATAATTCATCATGAACTTTTATTACCACTGCGCCCTATAGTCATTGCCACCATCTCGAGGTTAATCTCGTCACTGATACGACACCTAAACCTATTATATCGATCAAATCTAGGGGTCTAACTCGATTTTCTATACACTTTCTTACTAAAATTCTCAATTGGCCTTGCACAAGTATACTCACTAGGACTTTCCTTACTCATAAGCATATCATTTTGATATTATCCACTTATCATTTTGATATTGAACCACTCCCTTTGATCTTATTATGGATCAATAGTCCTCATTCAGAATAACTCAAATACATCTCACAGTCTAATGTAGTAATTGTACCAAAGATCCACCACTAAAATATTTTTTATAAGTAATGCCAAACCCAAGCATCCAGAGTAACAAACTTGTTAATTTCGCAAATACGAATGCAATATTAAATCTTATTAAATGAGCCAGTGTAATAACTTCTTAAGTAGTTCATATTTGCACTTAACAATTGACATATCCATTTTCATATACCATTAATACTATATCGTGAAAGTCCATTAGATCCGCCACTAGAACTCATTGTACCTATCAAGAAAATAGTACAAACTAGTCTGCATACTTTTACCCATCAAATGATTGCAAAATATTATCCAATTCATCATGACTCTAGTCTAAGTAATACATATTTTTTCATAAATTCAACCGCTAGCAAAAGTAGCACACTCCATAACTCTAACCAAGTAAGTATCAGTATCTTTGCAATAGTTGTATCATGATCCTCTGTCACGACCCGGATAGGGGGCCTAGATGTGACATGGCGAAAGAGGATCGAAGACCCTCGATCAAGCCATCATTACACACATTATCGGTTCGGAAGCGCGGAAGCTAAGCACATAACACGTAAGCTCTAAGGGATTAGGGACTCGGGACTCAAGCTATGGGGAAAATGTCAAGGATGAGACAGTCATGTATACACATAGTACATAGCAATAATCACTAAGGGGACGGGTGAGTAGGACTCAAGCTATGGGGGCACACCGGGATTATGGGACTTGCCACATAAGCACATAGTC
>JBCEWC010015181.1:0-13896 GCA_038996855.1 Solanum aculeatissimum
TATTTTTTATAGTCAACTATGAAATTTTATATGAATATAATCAATTTGTGTATTTTCATATATGCACGTATTTTTATTTATGTGTGTGAATATATATGCATTTTTGTTAATCTGATTTGTGGTTATAATTAAGGTTTTAATAACTAGAACTAAAGGGATCCTTGGAATAATTGGTAAAGTTGTTGCTATGTGACCAGAAGATCACGGGTTCAAACTTTGGTAACATCCTCTGGCAAAAATGCAAAGTAAGGCTACTACAATAGATCTTTGTGGTCAGGCCCTTCCCCGAAAGTGCACCGGGCTTGCCCTTTTTTTTAATAACTAGAATATCAATTAGCGAAGGGAAAATTTGGTTACTGAAAAGAGAAATAACGACTGGATTATGTCATCGTTAAAGCTTTTTTAACGACCAAATTCAATCCGGTCGTTAAACTTTTAATGGCGGAGCTTTTAACGACCGGTGATGATGGGATTTTTACCGGTCATTATTAGTCAATAATGAGAAGATTTATACTTTTAGTGACTGAACTTTCCCTCGTTAAAGACTAATTTTCTTGTAGTGAAATAGACATCAACGTAATGGCGTAGAATATATCAAAATCTCAGTTGATACCCAAATCTCCTCAAAACACATATCAAATAGCTATCTTGCAAACCAATGTAGACTAAAAAAATTTGATAGTGCAACTATGACAAGATATGCAACCACAATTAAGCAACATATCACCAAGTTAGTCAAGTATCAACAATGCAATGCTAGTGCCCTCACAGAAAGAAGTCCCATCATACACTCTTGTGATATTTTTTAATTCCAGTTCATCGGGACTATATCAAAACACCCACTCTCCGAAAACATATCTGATTACTGTGCCAAATATCATATGTTTTCCCCTATAGTCTAGATTGTGACTTGTTGACTAGTCGTACTAGGATCACATTAGGACTTTCTAAGCTTGTAATGTAGGCTCAGGGGGCTTTAAAGTGATTATATAGATACATAGTGACTGCGGCCCTCCTTGATACTGCATTATTCACCACTTTTACCCTACCCACCTATCATTTTTCTTTTCTTCTCCCTTTATCCAATTTTTCAACTGCTTAAGGGTGCCTGTTTTTTCTCTTTAGAACTATGCCCTTATTCAGGTACATTGTTTTGAACTTTGGCAAATTTATCATTTTTTTCTTGCACCCTTTTTATTCTTTTTCCTCCTTTCTCTGTATCACTAAGAGTTTTCCTCACTTTGTATAATTTCTCCTTATACCAGCCACCCTCAACTTAGGCTTTTATCCTAAGATGAGGTGCACAATATCTATCCTCCGAACTAGGGCCACTTTTTGGGTAGCCACCCTCAACTGAGGCTTTTAGTGTAGTCGAGGTGCAATGTGTTCAAGTAAAGACCAGGGCCAAGTTTGGAATTATCAATTATTAAGGTTCAGGCTTATTAGGTGTTTACAAAGAATAGGGTCAATGTTAGGCTCAAAAATAGGGATCAAGGGATAATTAACATCTTTGGTTGGTCATTTTTAAGCTAAGTGGGTTAAATTAGAACAATGGCCTAAGATTCTTTCCTAACCAACTAACCTAGAGTCTAAACTTGAGTAACAGGGCAAGTTCTGAATTAAACCATAGTAAAGAATCATAAAATTATTCTCACTACTCATGGCACAACTTTACTTGTTAACTCAACTACCAGATCATGCTTTTTATCATAGTTCACACACTTATCAGAACAAACACTATCAGATAACCTAATCATACATGATTACTATCAAACTACCTAAAAAAAAATTAGTGGGTACAAATTTTTTACAAATAATTACTATGCCATGGATATCAATACTATGTACTACAAATGCTACCTACACATATTAAACATACTGGTTCAATATAAAATAAAATCTGCAGGTAAAGAACATAGCCAAGAAAACCCTTTGGAATAAAAAATTGGGGTAGTCATAGGCCAAAGCTACTCAAACTTCACTGAGGCCGTATAACCACCCACACCCCATCAAAAATATTGACCATTATCCTCAATGCACGTAAGAAAAATATAAGGAACTAGGGTCAAAAGAAACATACCTGGCCACCTAAGCGCCTCTCTCTATCTCGCTCTATCCACCCTTCACATGTCTGGTGGACTCCTCAACAGTAAGAGCAAATCCAAAGGTACCCTTGCCTCTAAGAAACTGGTATGTGCTCTCTCGTCTTGCCTCATCCTCCTCTCAAAATTTGTCCAAGGCGATTCACATATCCTCCTCCTCAGTATGCTCTCCACCAAGGAACTTTGCATCTACATCATCTGTGCGGGGCCTCTTCCCAAGGGAAGTCTATGTGGGCTTCTCTGGAGCGAACATATCTATAATAAGTGTTGCAGCTAGCATGGTAGATGGAAAGCCTAATGGAGTAACCAATGTTGCAGAAATATTTGTCGGGAGTTGTTGAACCTCTGTCTATATAGTCGACATATCAATGGGAGCTATTGTGCTGAGGCTCGTTTGAATTCGCTCCTTGAATGTATCGATGCAGGTATCCACCGGTGCAAGTCCCTCTCTGATGGTCGTAGTGGTGAATGCCTGCATGTGACTCTGCACTTCTGTAATAGTCTGGTGGACCCAAGGCCTTAACTGTTGTAGTAACTCAGCCAACTGTGACTTAGCATGCATCAATCTCTGCATCAGCACTTAAAAAGATGTTGTCGACATAATTGTAATGTTGGCAGGTGCTGATGTCATGAATACAAACTCTAGAAAAGAAGAAGTATTAATAGTGGGACCCCTTTCCTCAGTAGTCTTGGTCTTTGAGGGCCCTCTGTAATCTGTGTAGTGGCAGAACTGGAGGGCTCGGTCGGAGGTGCTTAGGCGGGAAAATTTGGAAGTATACCTATGGCCTCTGTGTCTGACGGAGGGCAACGGGATTCTCTTCAGCCTTGATCAGACTGACATCTAATGTGTGTTGCACCTCCAGTAGTATGTCCACATGATGTAGTGTACGAACCCCAGTCGTCAAACATAGATGATGTATCAAGCACGGGAAGGGGATCATCGTGGACCTTCTCAGGGTCACCTTATGTATCTACTCTATACTCAGTGCAGCCCAATTGATAGCATAGCTAGCCAAGATGTTGGCCACTAATACGGCTCTCTCCAATATCAATGTATTATTTGAAAGTATAGGCTGGATCCTTGAGCGAACCACCGCCCACCAAACTTTAGTGGGGAAGCTGCGCGAAGCCTTGATGATAGGCTCCAAAGATATGGCTACCCAAGCAGGGTTAGGTCCTGCAGCAGCAATGTGGGTTTCCCTCACCTTATCAAACAGGCCCGGCGTTCTAGGTCCCTCATCAACCCAAAGTCACAGGCCTGCCCCACTCTGTGATCAAACTCTGTTCTGGAACTGGGGTCCACAAACTCGAGTCCAAATAATATCCGCCAGATGGTATCCTCTAACATGTCGACCACCTGGCCCCACACTTGGACCTCCTCTAGACTGGGTTGGGTGCCAAGCTTCTTCCCCTTGGGAAAAGTGCTACAAATCATGGCGGCGTAAGAGGTGAAGAACTGCCTCACCAATATCGGTGAGTACCTCCCATCTGGTTATCCTAGTCATTGGAGTCTATGACGTACAATAGTGTCATCCATCATCGGGACATTGTCGAGTCCTTTGGTGATGACCCGGGACACCTCTAGTATAGAAGGAGTGGATCGTCCACACTCGTTTCTCTACATATCCTCCGTGAAGATGGTTTGCATGCCCTCGACGCACCACCTGTTGTGCTCTGCATCTGGTGATGACTCAGGTGTGCGATCAAAAGAGAATGATGAAGAATTTGAACCCTCATCAGAACCAGATTCAAACCCCTTCTTGGAGGAGGTCATCTAAATGCTACTACTGGACCTGTCACCTCCCTCATCAGACTAGGGAGGGTGGACCAAAATATCCTATGACATAGAATGCCTCAAATATGCCCGAGTAATTTATGGCTCTACATAGGTGTCTAGCTAGATGCCAAGCTCCTCTACAGAGCCACTAGCCTTGGGGGCATGCTTCAAATTTGTGGCCTCTTTTTGCAGGCAGACCTTCAAAGCTTAAATCTCCTCTTTCTTTGAATTAGGGGCCATAGTACCTGCAAGACACACAATCACAAAATGAATTAGTTCCATGAATTGCAATGCAAAACACAAGAAAATGTTTAGAACTAGACTGGGAAGTTTGGGTTTACGAAACCATCTCAACGGGTCGTAGAGTAATCTATGGCTCATAAAGAGTTTCATGGGATAGTATTTAGATACTGTTCAACCAACTAGAGTTGCATCCACGAGACCTAGTCACGACTCGTAGAATGCTCTTTGAATCGTAGATTGAGTCATAGATGTAAGTCCTAGGTTGGGTTCAGCACTGGCAAACTATATGAGACCTATCTATGAGTTGTGGAACAGCCCATGAGTCATAGAAGGTCTCGTATGATGAATCCCTAAGATTATTCAACACTTGAACCTTTAACGAGGGAAACCACGGCTCCTGGATTGATCCACGGGACACAGAAAACCCTCGTAGACATGGCTAGTGTTCAAAACTTCTTTGAAAACCTCATCTACGAGTTGCCCCAACCAATTTTACCAAATAGAGCAACATTTTTAAACAAGGATTTATGCACCCACATGCAAATTTACACCAAGTTACCAACCCCAATCATGTAATATCGCCACCAATACCCCTATAAAAAGATTTACTATGTATTTTCACTAATCTGACCATTCATCAATGTGCGTACAAACTACTTATCCATGTGAATGCACATTGTTCAATATATTACAATGACCAAGTAGTTGTACCATCACACAATTTAAAACACCCACCCTTTTCGGCACCTATTTCTACCTTAATCACATAATTAAAAATCATGACTAAATTCTTAAGGCATAGCATTTAAATAGGTTCACGTCTCTGCTAAACCCATCCCCAATCCTAAATCAAACTCAATGAAAATTACAACTTGATAAGATAGGTTTTAGGGACTGTAGACTTATTTGAAATGTGATTAGGAGGAGTATGACAGGGACACGATGAGGGTTCCAAACCCTAGGAGAAGTGGGTTTACCAGAGGTGGCTAGAAAATGACGTGGGTTGATGGATTCGTGGTCAAAAAATAATGGGATGGTCAAATTAGGGTTTTAGGTTAGCTTGGTTTTTGTAAATAATGGGGTCAAAATAATTTTAACCCCTATTTAAACCATATCGGGTGGGGTTAGAATATCAAAGGTCTGGTTTCACGAAACCCTAATTATGAGTCGTGGAATGCTCTACGGCCCATGAACCGTGATTTCATGGAAGCTAAAACCCCTTTTTTCCACCTGTAGTCAATGAGACTTTATACGGGTCGTATAATGATATATAACTCCTAAAAGGGTCTCGTAAACCACCTTTGACAGTTAGGCAAACTTTAGGAACTTACCTGGGTCCACGAACCAGTCTATGACCCGTAGTTCTACATACGAATCATGGACTTGGTTCATGGACTGGAGTGCATCATACCGTTGCTCACTAGAGGACTTTACAAGATGGTCTACGGGTTGTACAATACAGCACGACCTGTACAGCCAGTCGTAAACTTCATTTTCTATTCCTTTTCTGCCAAAAATGGCTGACTTGGTTTGGTACTTGCAAAACCTACAAAAATACACTATTAACCTATATAACTCCAATCCATTGTCCAAAATTGACAACCTAAAAATACAAAAAAACTAACTTATTTTAAGTCTAAAGTTAAAAAACTAAACTACGATTATTACAAAAATATCTTAGGTTACCTCCCAAGTAGCCTAATTTATTGTCGCAGCGCGACGTGGGCTATCTGATTAGTCAAACTTCATCAATAGCCCAGACCTTCATCTTAAGCTCATCTAGCGTCTTCATCGATCATACGATGTTGAAGGTGACTTCTTTATCATTTAATCTAAACTTGATAAGGTTGGATTCCATGTCCACTAGGTCTCGTCAAGTCGCCATGAAAGTCCTTCCCAAGATGATTGGGACTTTAAAGTTGACTTCGCAGTCTAAGATCACAAAGTCCGTGGGTAATATGAATTTATCCACCTTAATAAGGACATCATACAAGATTCTCATTGGTTTCTTTGCAGTTAGGTCAGCCATCAAAAGTCTCATGCTAGTAGGTGTAGGGGCTTCCAGGTCGAGCTTCTTAAAAATCACAAAGGGCATTAGTTAATGCTTCCACCAAGATCACATAATGCCCTTGCGAACTCCACATCCCCTATAGTGCAGGGAATGGTAAATGCTTCGAGATCCTCTCTCTTCTACACCAAGTACCAGGTAGAGATAGCACTGCAATGTTGGAGCTCTTCTCAGAGTTCCTGACTCACGGTGCGCTTCTTCATCATCAAATCCTTCATAAACTTGGTGTATCCGGACATCTTCTTCAATGCCTCAATCAGTGGGATGTTGATGGAAAGTTACTTCAATATGGAAAGGAACATTTTGAACTTACCTTCCTCCTTCTTTTTCTTTAGTCTCTCTGGGAAGGGAGAAAGAGGTCAACGAATGGGTCTCAACTGTTTTGGCGCAACATTGCTTTCCTCAGTACGAACAACAAAAAACATAAAATTAGGGAAATAAAAAGTAATCTATCAAATTACAGTGTGAAATCAAGTCTAGGTGTATTCCCGGTAGTGGCCCCATTAAATACTCGTGATCCGACACTAACGCTTAGCATACACCCCAACTTGGAGGTTTGAAGCGGTCGTTATCAATTATTTAACCTAATTTGGGTTAGAATCATTCTCATGAGTAATATGGTAGACTCCATATTAGCACACTTTTGTAAAGTGAATCGATACACCCTAATATCTCCTAGAAATAGAAAAACGAAAAATAAATATAACAAAGGGGGATTTATAAGTAAAATAAATTCTAAACTAAAATAGAAAGTGTTTGTAATCACAAGAGAAAAAAATAGGGCTACGTGTTCCCCATGACTCCCTAACTAAGTGTTCTTGGATACTTGCGACTCTTTTTTGGTGTGTTGGTGCAGGACAGTAAGTTATGTTCTCCTAAATCCTTGATCGAGCATCTAGGTGAATTTCATCATATTACTTGCTCGGTCTCTGTGAAGTTGCTTTACTTACCCGTACTTTTTATCACAGACCAAAACTACTACCCCTTGTAGATAGATTAGTTGAGAGAAATTGATCAACCTTTGTTAATTAATTCTTTTCCTATTCATCACTTCCTGGATCGAGCAAGTAATACTAGGCGAGTTCTAACATTGGCCTTCCGTTAAAAATCAGTTAAAGTGAAGAAATTAATTAATACATCGTAACACCATCCAAGAAATTGCAAGTAATCTAATTTTATCCTAGTTTGTTCGTCATGGTTCCCACAACCCTTGTTGTGGATTTAGCCACACATGCTTGGAATATGATCAGAAATCATGTAAGAAGAATACATAATTAAATTACTTACGCACAAGAATTGATGAACAAAAATAAGAAAATCTCAATGAACTTGCAAACTTGAATTAACAAAATCATAAAATATTGTTCACAAACTCTAGATTTTGTTATTCTCTCTCTAAAAGTAACGTATCTAATGTTCTATGGCATTTTCTCTCTGATAAAAACCTAAAAAACCTATTTGTAGTACTTAAAATACAAAGTTAAAATGAAATAGGATAACTGGGTTGGCGTTAGTTACAAGCACCTTTTACGGCTCATAAGGCAGTTCATAGCTCATGAGTTGGGGTCTCATGGAATGTGATTGCAGCTACTGGCATCTTTCACGGAACCTTCTCACGAGTCGTGTAGGATTCCATAACCTGTGAAGGGTTTCCTCTAAGCCACTTTTAGCAACTCTTTAATTTTTGTTTTTCACTTCATGACCACACTCTACAACTCGTATAATGATCTATGACTCATGTTTTTCTCTTGTAAATTATGATTCACTTTTAACCCCTTCACTGGAACAACAAACGAAACCCCCTCTACAACTCGTGGAATGACCTACAACCCATAAAAGGTCTTGTAAACTACCAAATCATCTGCAAATCTATACTTCTAGCTTAAACCCAAGCCAACACTAAAATCCTACAAAAACAAATAAAAACAAACATCAAATCTACTAACATCGCTTTGATAACACATAAAATCCCAAGTTTTAAGCATTAAATGTATTGTATTTTGGTAGCATATCAAAAACCAATTTGTGATCTTGGTGCCAGCATAAAGTAGATGCCTCTTATGGTTTCAAGAAACTTGGTCTGGCAGCATCTACCCCGATAAGCATGAGAATGTTGATGGCAGACCACATGGTGAAAAGGTCTGTGGGGATATTGTATGATGTCCTCATCAAAGTTGACAAACTCATTCTCTGTAGACTTTGTGATCCTAGATTGCAAGGTCGACTTTGAGATCCCAATAATCTTGGGAAGTCCCTTCCTAGCCACAAGCCCTAGTGAACATGGAATCCGGCCAACTCAAGTTTAGATTGAATGGCGAAGAAGATATCTTCATTGCCTAACAGTCAATGAAGAGGCCAGACGAGATAAATATGGAGGTTTGGTCCATTGATGAAGTTTGAGTAATCAGATGTTCCAAGTCGTGCTGCGATAATAAATCAGGCACTACTTGGGAGGTAACCCAAGATATTGTGTAGTAGTAGTAGTTTTGCTTTGTTTTTAGCTTTTGCACTTGTAGGTAGTATAATTTTTTGGTTTTATATTGTAATGTATAGACATTGGACTGGTGACATATAGGGTAATAGTGTGTTTTTGCAGGTTCTGCAAGTCTAAGACCAAGTCAGCCATCTTGGGCTAGAAAGACAAGAAAAACTGATTCTGCGACTGATTATACGGGTCTTACATCATTTTACAACCCGTATACCAACTCATAGAACATCCCAGTGAGCAATATTTTGTGCACTCCAGTCCATGAGCCAACTTTACTATCCATAGAACAAACTATGGGTCATGAAAGGGGCTCGTGGACTCAGGTAAGTTTTCTAGTGTTCTGACCAAGTGTCGAGGGGTTCTACGGAACCATATTACAAGTCATACTCCATTATACGACTCGTAAATGGGGTTCATAAAACTTGAGCCTCAAACTAGGGTTTCAAGATTCCAACACAATAATGATTCACAAGTCGTAGAATATTCTATCGCCCATAATTGGGGTTTCGTAGAGACGGGCCCAGTACTTATAAACTGGCCCAGTCAGCATATAAATTAGGGTCAAACAAAATTTGGCTCCATTTTTCACACAAATCCTGAAATTACCCTAACCCCTCATTCCCCCAAGTCGGTTCAACCATTTTTTCTGTCCAACCCACTAATTTCCGGCCACTTTTTTAGCAAACCCTACATCAATTTCACTCATTTTCACATTAGTTTCAGTAATTTTCCGATTCTACAACAAAAAATTATCAAATTTAATATTGATTATGGTTAGCGTATGATGGGTCGGGTATTCATTATATGTGCTTGCCTTGTTTAAGTTTGAAATTTTGTATGCTTGCCTATGATTAGAATTGTACTTGGAAGCCAAAAATGTTTAGGTAACCTAGTTGTGTTGAAATAATATCACATGCCCATGAAATCACGCAATATTGATTGAAAGGTTGATATGGGATTGCATGTAATTATATATCACAAATAAGGTCAGACCATTAGGACTACATGATAAAATTGCTTCTGCTGGGGTTATTTTTAAATAAATGTATGTGGGTGTTGGGTCCTGTGTGTGAAAGTTTGTTGGCGTGTTGCATTCTTGTTTTGTGGCTAATGAAAAAGTCGATATAGGACTCGTATGATGAACCTAGAAAAGATAGAGTCTGGAAATTCATTTCATGCTATGGCTTGTGGATTAATCCACAAGTCGTACTTACACTTTGTAGGGAATTCCAGAAACCAACATTTCTAGGATGTCATTAGACTAGACCTTCTATGAGTCGTAGGTTTTTCCATAACTCGTAGATAAATCTCGTAGAGACCTGGCTGTTTGAAACCTTATCTGGAATCTCACCTATGACTCAGTTCACGACTCGTAGAGTCTTCTATAAGTTGTGCCTGGTCTCATAGATGCAATTCTAATAGCTTAAACTTTTAGACAATGATTCCACGAGAGGCTGTTACGGCTCGAAGACTACTCTACGGCTCATAAAAAGGCACTCATAGACCATTATTTGCCCAGTCCTATCATGTTTTGTTATTTTCATTTTGAAAATTATGGGGCTAATTATGCTTGTGTAATGTGTGCTTTTCAGGTACTATGTCCCCCAAGTAGAAACGTGATGATATTCGAGCCCTCCAGGACCATCTACGCAGTAAGACTATAGATTTAGTGCCCTAGAGTCTAGAGGCTCAAGAAAGGAGTTGGGCGTCTAGCCTGACCTAGATGCTGAGAGGCCTCAGACTCGGGCCTCCACTAGAAAGGTTGAGCAGACACAGGCCATAGTGGTCCACCCTCCCCAGTCTGATAAGGGAGGAGACAGGGCCAGCAACACAGTACAAATGACCTTATTTGAGAGAGGGTTCGGGTCCAAATTTGAAAGGGGTCAGACTTTACTTTATCTTTGGCCCCTCGAGCACCATCCTCATCACCAGATGCATGATCAAGCTAGTGGTTCATTAGGGGTATGTGGGCCTTCTATGAGGAGGATATTCAGCGGAATAAGCGAGGTCAACCAGCTTGTTCCATCTTTCAAGACCCACGAGTCATCACTACTGGACTCGACAATATCCTAGGACTTGAGGAAAATATTGCTTGATACAAGCTCTAGTGGATGGCAGAACCATCAGGGAGGTACTCACCAGTGATGATCTGATAGTTTATTGCCTCCTACGCCGCCATGATACACAGTACTCTTCCCAATGGAAAGAAGCCTCTCACCCAACCTAGAATGACTCATGTGATTGTGCGAGGCCAGTAGGTGGATATTTTTTAAACCACCATCTGTCGGATGTTATTTGGGCCTAAGTTCTCAGCCCTCAGGTCAACAACAGAGTTTGATCATAGAGTGGAGCAGACTAGATACTTGGGTCTTATGAAGGACCCAAATCAAAAAGTTAGACCTATGAGATGGGTTGTCGATCAGATCGCAGTAGAAAGACCCGATTTCACATGGACACCTATATCGGCAGAGCCTATAGTGAAGGTTTCTCTCATTTTCCCTGCCAAAATTTTTTGGGCAGTTGTTAGATCATAGATCCAGTTAATGCTTGAGTAACACTTTGACGCCAGACCATACAGTGCTAGTGGATAGCATCTTAGTTGGCTATAACATTGATTAGGCTGAGTTGATCGTTGAGTAGATTCATGAGGCAGCCCTAAAGAGGTCCACTACCATACCCTTCTCATTTCTTATCTACCAACTATGCTTAGAGGTAAGGGTGGATATTCTTCACCATGTGGACAAGAAGGTAGAGGTTCAGAGGACTTTATATGCAAGCCTGATAAAGGCTGAGGATAACTCGATGGCATATCAACGGTTACCACGAACACCAGTTCCTATGCCAGAGATGTTCACCCCAGCACCACCGCTTGAGCCGTCTACCACCACCACCACTGCTATACCTACTACTGAGGGGCCCTCATAGGCTGAGACAAATGTGAAGAGGGGACCCACTACCACTACTACTTCCGCGCCAGAGGAAGCATCCTTCACTTCAACACCTATCGACATAGCTTTTGTGTTAGCAGCATCCTTTTAGGCCTTAGCACAGAGATAGGCCCATATTGAGTCACAAATGGCTCAATTATTGCAGTAGTTAAGGCCTTGGGTCTGCTAGGTTATTTTTGAGGCAGAGAGCCGTATGTAGGCTTTCATGGTCGAATCTATTCAAGACCGACTTAGACCCATGGATGCTCACATAGATGCATTTGAGAGGAGGATCCAGCAGAACCTCAGCACAGCGAGGTTCATTGACATGACAGCCATCTAGACAGATATTTAGCAGTTCTAGGCTCAAATGATTGTAGCACTAGCTAAGCTAGTTGAGATACCACTGACTGTGCCTATTGATATAGTGGTAGATTTATTTGCTCCATAGGATCCACCACTACTTTTCCTACAGAAAAGGCCACACACAATGACCCTAATGTTGTGCGATATGATATAGGGATATCAGAGGAGAAGGATCTTGAGCTTGCCTATTTTAGATCGAGGTAGGATGACAAGATCTGGTAGGCATGCGAGCATGAGATATTGAGAGGTGTTGGACCCTCCAGCCACTCCCCTACACGAGGAGTCCAACAGGGATGTTGAGGGTGGAAAGAGTCAGACAGAGAGAGGCGCTTAGGCGCCTAGGTATGTTTATTTTGATCCCTGATCTTTATTTTGGTATTTTGTGTGCATTGGGGATAATGAACATCTTTTTTTATGGGGTACGTATGTTTGTAGGCCTCAGTGAAGTCTGAGCAACCTTAGCCTATAACTATTCGAATTTTTTATTCTAAAGAGTTTTCTTGCCTGTGTTCTTTTTCCCTGTAGATATTTACTTTCTGTTGAACCGGCATGTTTAGGATGTTTAGGTAGTATTAGTAGTATGCAATATTGATTCCAATGGCATATGTTGGTTTTTGAATCAATGAAATGATACCCACTAAAAAAATCTTCTTGATAGCAACCATGTATGATTAATTTTTTGGCAGTGCTTGTTCTGGTAAGTTAGGCATAGCCATGATAAAAATCATGATTTGAATAGTCTATGTTGACATGTAAGCGGTGCCATGGGTGAGTGAGCTTCAATTGCATGATTCATATATTGTATTTCAATTCAAAACTTGCTATGTTACTCTGACTTAGACCATAGATGAGTTGGTTAGGAAAGGATCTTAGGTCATTGTTTTTCATAGTCCACTTAGCCTAAATAACTGGCCAAATATGCTAGATATCCCTTGATCCCTGTGTTTGAGCCTTGCATAGACCTCTTTTTTTATAAATACCTAAGTAACCTTCCCTTGAAAAATAATGAGTCCTAAAGTTGGCCCTGGTCCTTCCTTAAACATTGTGCACCTCGATTGAAGCAATAAGCTTAAGTTGAGAGAGGCTACCAAAAACGCTCCTAGTTCTGAAGATGGATATTGTGCACCTCAACTCAGGCCAAAATCCTAAGTTGAGGGTGGTCATAAGATGAGGGGAAAACTGGTGATACAGAAAAAATGAAGAAAATTTGCTAAAAGGTACGAGAAAAAAATGAAAAAGTGCCTAATCAGTGAGCTATGAAGAAAAAGACTTTGAAAAATAAAGGCATTGTGTAAAAAAAATGAGAATAAAAGGCACCCTAAAAGGCTTAAAAGGGAAGAAAAGGGAGGATGAGAAAAAAGGAAAGGTTGGTAGGGCAGAAGTGTAGAAAACGTAGTGCCAAGGAGGGTCACTAGCCACTATATTCCTAAAATATCACACCAAAGCCCCTGAGCCTACGTTACAAGCCTAGAAAGTCTTAAAGAGATCCTAATCCAACTAGTCAAAAGTATTAGTAATAAGTATAGGGGAAAGCCTATGGTATTAGTCATAGTATTTGAATATCATTTTTTAGAGTGAGTATTGTAGTATTATCCCAAGCACTAAATTCGAAAATATCATCTGGAGTGAGGAATGGTACTTCCTCATAATTTAAGTTCTTCTCAATAGTCACATTCTCCAAAAGTGTTGTATCCTTGGGGTCACCCACCAACTTCCTAAATGTAGATACATGCAAAACCCGATGAACAGAGCTCATTTCCAAAGGCAAGTCCAACTTATAGGCTGCATTGCCAATCCGCTCCACCACCTCATAAGGTCCAACGTACCTTGGACTCAACTTTCCCTTAGAAGGAACCATACCGATGCTAGCATGAAACTATTGTTGCAAGCAACTCAATGAGAGGCAAGTGATCATCCCAATTTCC
>JBCEWC010015182.1:0-13894 GCA_038996855.1 Solanum aculeatissimum
CATGCTTCATGTCATATGCATTGCATGCCCGCATACTTAGTGCTTTATTGTGCTAACCCATACTTTTTCTACATGTTCTAATCATGTGGTGCAGGTGTTGAGTACTATCTACCTACCGACGAGCTTTGATCTTGAAGCTATCTGTTAGTGGTGATCCCTTCTTTCAAGGGCAACAACCGCCTTTCTTCTAGCTATTTAGTAGTTTACTTTTGTTATTTTGACTTTTGAGGGTGAGCCCGGACCTGTCGTGGCCTCCGTCATTCCACTAGAGGCATGTGTTAGACCTTTGACGCTCTTGTTACGTTATGTGTTGACTTGTTACCTTTGACTATATATATATATCGTATGAAATGACTTGAGTTTGGTATTTGATCACGTTTTAAATGTTGAGTTGTTATTGAGAATTTTGAACCTATTGAATTATGTGTTATGCTTCCGCATTCTTGAGCCAATGATGAGTTTTGATGCTATGATGGCTTGATCGAGAGCCTTCGAGTTCTCCTTCGCCATGTAACATCTAGGTTCCCTATCCGAGTTGTGACAGTATGCTAGTGATCTTGTTGCATGGGCTGGTTATACTGATGACAAGGTTGTCTACACCCCAATGGAGATTAATATGAAGTACAAGGAGGTTGACAGAGAACCATTCAATGATCCAGTATTATATCGGCAGTTAGTGGGTTCATTAGTTTATATCACTATGACAAGGTAAGACATCTCATATGCAGTACATGTTCTAAGTCAGTTTACGGCTAATCCTTATCGTATAGACCATACTACATTACTGCATGTCATTCGGTATGTTCGTGGATCTATGAGTCAAGGTGTTCTTTTCCATTTTGATTCTGCTATGCATCTTGAAGGATATGTTGATGCAGATTGGGCTGGTTGTCCAAATTCTCGTCGCTCTGTTACTGGTTGGTGCATGTTTCTTGGAATATCTATGATATCATGGAAATGTAAGAAACAATCTCCCACATCTAAGTCACCTACAGAGGCTGAGTATCGTGCTATGTCGACAACAAGTTCAGAAATTATTTGGCTATGAAGCTTATTATCTGAGCTCAGTGTTGTTGTTACATCTCCTATAATGTTATATGTTGATACCACCAGTGCAATTAAAAGAGCCACAAACCCTATGCAAGATGAAAATACAAAGCATATAGAGGTAGACTGCCATTACATTTGGAAATTGGTCATTGATCGTTTTATCACTCTACAACATATTCCTTCCTATGATCAACTTGCTGATTTGTTCACAAAGGCAATGCCACACACAATGCATCACTATCTTATCTCCAAATTGCTACTGTGTGATCACCAATATCAATTTGACAGGAGATGTTAGGCAATGATATAATTGTATAGTAATCACAAAATATACTCTTTCTTAGAATAGGACTTAATTAGAGATTGTACAATTATAACAATATATACTCCTTCCTAGAATAGTACTCTAGCCCTATAATTGTATAGCTACAAGGATTCTCTATTGTATCATATGGGTAGTAAACTGAATATAATTTTTAAAACTTTTGTCTCACTATCATAAAGGAGGTGGGTGTGGGGTTCAAAGAAGGATAGAAAAAGGTGGAGGATGAGGGTTTCGAAGGAAAAAAGGGGTGGGGAGGTGGGGGCGAGAGGATGTTAAAGTGTGAGGAAGATGAAGGGGGTGGGGAAAATGACTCAAGGTGTTAGCTATGTGGAAGAAGAAGAAGAACGAGAGGTGATCAGATATGAGGAACAAAAAGTAAAGGATAATTTTTGGCTGAAAAGAAAAAAAACGATGGTGGTGGTTGTGGTTGAGGGTGGGGGTGGAGGTGGGGGTTCGGGCACATATCATTTTTAATTTAATTTTTTATTATTTATGCACTCAGTTTTTTTATTTGCCATGTCTATTTGAATGGTACTAAATTCACTTTAAATGAGATTAGCAGGTAAGGAATTATCTATAAAATTAAAGTGCTAAAATAAATTTAACAGATAAATTTAAAAGAAATTCATATCTTTTTTCAGTTATATATAACAAGTTGTATTGACGTAAGGCATTTTACACTGTTTGCCACAAACATTTTCATGTCAATGTCACATCAACATTATGTAATAATATTATTTTTTTCACCAAACAAACAACACAAACAAGCATATCACACATCCCCAACACATAACATCAACAAAATATATTAAAAAATCACATGCGGATTGTATTTTATTTTTCCTACAAGAGGAGAAACATCCAACTTGCTACTACTTTTTACCCCAATCATAAACCTTGTACTTTATAAAAGTTCCATTATTTGTAGCATAGTATCCCAAATAAAAGCCTTCTGATTTGACCACCCATACACATGTGTATGTGTAATCTGCAACTTGTCCATCATGGATACAATTCTCAGGATCGTTAAACACATCAAATACACTGTCTTCTGAATTCCACCAGAAATGACAAAAATATAAGGTACGATCTAATAAACTCTCACAAAACGACCAAGTGAAATTTTGGGTACTGGATAGAAAATGGTCTCCAAGGTCATCTTGTTTCGAAGCACAATGAATTTTCAGTTGAGGTGAATTGGGAGGAAGATCGTCGATGATTTGTACCTGATAATTTGCATCTAGAAAACAACCTCTAATAAGGCCAAGGGGAAAGACAAATAATAACAAGAATAGGATTATCACGATAGAGCTGGGGTGACACATTTTGTGAAAATATAATTTTGGATCTTAAAAGGTGATGCAAATTTATACAATTTTATTTTTTACATTTTGGTAATAAAATCTTAATTTGGGGTCCAACAATAATGACATTTCCAAAAAAGCACTGAATCCCTCTTGAATATCCTGTGTTTGTTTTCTTTCTATTTTTATCCTTGGAACTTATGGGAAGACAATAGCAAATGCGCTTCTTAACTGATCATTGGGATACTATCTTTTCCTATTTTACATTTGTGTAACTGCACAAAGGTTGAATTTTAATAAATTACCATACTTGTTGGAAACTTTTATAAACATATTACAATTATAATTTTTTAAATAAATACTCCGCATCATATTTACTAAGAGTTTTTTATTAATCTGGTTGATTTGTTTTGCCATGTTCTAATATATTTCCGGTAACACAGATCTAGTGGAGGATAATTTCAAATATACACAATAAACTAATTAATTTATAATAAATATAACCATATTTTATTTACATAAAAAGTAGCTAAAAATCATAGAAAATATGCAGTAACTATACAATTGTCACGACCCAAAAATGGATCGCGACTAAAGAAGAATAAAGTAAGGTGGAAACAACCATAACATAACACAAGAAATCCCCAGAACCCGGAGTCATAAGTACAAGAGCATCTACAATATGCGGAAGAGTAAATACAACAATCTCGAAATGAAGTACAAAGCTTATATTGTCTAATAAAATGTCGAAAGGAAAATAGTAAATGAAATCTCAAAGATCCACGACAACTCGAAGTCTGAGTCACACCACTAAGATCTGAATGGATGGAGAAATGCACTGCTAGAGTTAATCAGCTACCTTGTACAGGTCCATGTGCTCGATTTGCATGGAGGAAATAAAGTAGGGATGAGTACACCGAAATATACTCAGTAGGTTCAACCGACTGGGTAAGAAAAATCAAACAAGCATGTAATGACGAAGAATACAATAACTTGCAAAGAAAGAATTAGTGTGCAATATAAATATATATAATGATAAAACAAGATAACAATGACAATCAGTGGTGTAAGGCACATGAAATGGATAAATGTGATGCACGAGGTGGAATCACGATAGGCTTTGGCGCCAACGTATACATCTACTGAGCTGAAGCTACTAGGTAGATCTCATGGGGGTCTCGTCAGACCAAATACAAATCTCTCAAGTGTCACGAAGATCGCTGACACCGATGACACCCCGATGGACTCTCGCGCCAATAGGAGGGGTCTCCCATATCATGACGAACTCTGGCGCCGATGATACCTTGACGGATTCTGGCGCCAGGGGAAAGATATCAGGTAATACATATGTCTCAAGGTCAATGTAATCTAAATACAATACATGCCAAGTAATAATATCAAGATGTATATCAATAATGATATTCCTCGGCGGACTCTAGAGCCGACAAATAGACGTTAAATAATCTAATTGCCTCAAATATCTCAATGTCTTAGTAGTACAGAAGTACTATGAGAAGTATGCACCCCAGTGAGACAATCCACGTATAAGCTCTGAGCATACCAATGCAACAAGGGAGTATAAAATACATAGATATCAATGAAACAATGGAGTGTAAGATACGTGCATATCAATGCAACAATTCAAATATAAGATAGGGACATGCCAATGAAATCTAGATACAATGCATGCCAAGTAACAATATCAAGATGTATATCAATAATGGTATGTCTTGGCAGACTCTAGCGCTGACAAATAGATCTCAAATATGTCATAAATATCACCAAGTTTTCACCTAACCTTTGCAAAGGTATTCCATGTCTCACAATATCATAATAATGTCCAAAGTGCCTCAAATCTCGAGATTTCAACTCAACTTATTGATATGATTACAATCTACTCAAAATTTGGCATAATCAGATTCACATATCCATCAAACCACTAACATATAATACCAATTACTCATGAACTAGTCTATATCTTCAATTACCACATATATTCGATAACCCAAATCTAGTCCCAAAAAGGTTAGTCAAACCTACCTTAATGTCGAAACAACACTCGGACAAGCTCTAAATCAACTCAAATCCTCCAAACGATTCCCAAATTACTCAATCACTATCAAAATCATATACTAAGCATCAAGAGGTGCATTTTAATACCCATATTGACATGAATTAGGCTAAGGGACAACATAGTCAAAATTAGGGTTAAAATTCAAAATTCTCAAATCTAGAAATTAATTTTAACATTAAGTTCTACACAAAAAATGAAGTTCATGGGTGAAATCCCACTAAAATTGGGTTTAAAATGAATGAGAAATCAACATTTAAAGTTTGAAAATCATGGTTTAAAAATCCCCAATTGTCCACATTCAAAATCATGAAATTTAACACAAATACAAGATAAACTTATGAAAAATAATTAAAATAGTGTTAGAACCACTTACCAAAAATATTTTCTCGAAATTCTCCTTCAAAATCCACCCACAAAAGCTTGAAGTTCGTGAAAATGACTAAAAATGGTGGCCCTTGGGTTTAAAATAGTGTTGGTAACAAACGCGGGTGGGGTCCCGTGAATGTGGAGAAGTAGATGAAAATGATCTCCGCGATTGCAGAGACCAACCTATGAATGCGGAGAGTACACTGGAGGGGGGTCACGCACACGTGTGCTCTGCAAATGCAAAGCCCATCCCACGATAGCAGAGAAGGGAACCTACCATACTACTCTGAAAATGCAGATCGATCCTTCGCGAATGAAGAGGGTAAAATCTCTCAGGCCTAAACGAACTTGAAAACGTAATATGCTTGCACCAGAAAATACCGCACTAGCAAAATCACTAAATCCAACCAAAACATAGAGCAGATCCTTGGAACTCATCTGGAATAAAAATTTCACAAACCATATATGTATTCATAGCAGAAGCATTGTTCCGGACTCAACGAAATCATCAAAAATCAATTTTAAGCCTTTCACGAGATATTTACCAATCCAAGTCAAATAAACTAATTTAAGACTCAAAATATCAAAACAACCCTCGACAACTCTGACAAATATGGTGAGACCTTTTTTAGTATTAGTTTCACCCTACAGAACTACTAAACTGTCAAAATTTTGATCTGAGCTTCCGAACTCCAAATGTTAACCAAAGTCAAATTTTGGTTCTAGAAACAACTCAAAACACAACTTTGGGCCTTAAAGCTCATATTAACCCAAAATTTAGATCTATAACTTCCCATAGACCAGTTTCGATGTTCTAGAGCTAATGAAATCGACAGATCCTCTATCCGACTCCCAAAACTTAGAATGATACTAGAAATCACTTTTTAAACAACTTAATCTTCCAAAAAGTGTCAAAACTCATATATTCCATTTTAAAAACTCAAGATTTCAGTACCAACAACACAAATAGTTCAAAATAGGCGCAAAGCAACTTACACAATGATAAAATATTAATTTTCACAAATAAGGCCAAAAATGACCAACAGGTCATTACATCATTCACCACTAAAAATAATATTCTTCCTCAAATATAAAGAAAAGAAGAGAACCTAAAGCCTTTGGGATATCTGACCCGCATGTCAGACTCCAACTCCCAAGTAGCCTCATCAACTAAATATTGTCACCACTGAACTTTAACAAAAGGTAAATCTTTGGATCTCAATCTCCAGTCTTGCCTTTCCAATAATAGCTATAGGCTCCTACTCAAATGACAAATTTGGACCCGACTCAATAGAATTAGGGACTCATTAGGAATGTATCGGTGGAGCATAGAAACATGAAAAATAGGATGAACTGATGATAATCTCTGCGGCAATACCATCTCATAGGTAACCTTACCAACTCTCCTCAAAATCTTAAATGGGCCATTGAACCTGGGACTGAGCTTGCCCCTCTTTCCAAATCTCATCACACCCTTCATGGGTGAAACTTTTAGCCAAACATTGTCACCAACAGAGAACTTAAGAGGCTTAGTCCTCCGATCCACATAACTCTTCTGGCGACTCTGAGTTGTCAATAACCTACTTTGAATCATACGGACCCGATCCATGGCATCCCTGAGTAGATCCACACTCAACACATTAGCTGAACCTGAGTCAAACCATCCAATGGGTGATCCTGAGTAGATCCACACTCAACACATTAGTTGAACCTGAGTCAAACTATCCAATGAGTGATCTGCACCTCTAGCCATACAAGACTCAAATGGTGCCATCTAGATGTTGGAATAGTAACTATTATCATATGCAAACTCTGCCAATGATAAGTATTGGTCCCATCAGGACCCAAAATCAATCACATAAGCCCATAACATGTCCTCTAACACCTGAATGGTGCGCCCAGACTAACCATCTATCTTGGGGTGTAAAGGTGAACTCAAATCCACTCTAGAACCCAAATCAAGCGTTAGAGCCTACCAAAAAACCAAAAATGAGAGGTGAACACAAATCCTCTATCTGGTACTATAGACACTGGCACACCATGCAATCTGACAATATCTTGGATGTTCAACCTAGCCAGCTACTCTGCATATTAGCTAGTCTTTATCGGTAAGAAGTGAGTTGACTTAGTCAGATCATCAACAACTACCCAAACTGAATCAAACTTGCCCAAAGCCATGGGAAAACGTGTAACAAAATTCATAATCACTCTTTTCCACTTCCACTCAGGATGAGCATCTTTTGCATCGATCTACCTGGATTTTGGTGCTCATACTTGACTTGTTGGCAACTCAAATCCTTTACCACTAACTCAGCTATGTCCCTTCTCATCCCAAACCACCAATAATATTATTTTAGATCATGATATATTATAGTCACACCTGAATGGATGGAATATCTAGCATAATGGGTCTCCTCTAATGTCAATTTTACCCAGTCTCCTACATTAGGCACACAAACTCTGCTATTTATTCTCAATATGTCCTCCGAATCAACATTAGCCACCTGGGTTTCACCTCTTGAAACTTTGTCACAAATCAAGCATAACTTGGGGTCCTCAAACTAATGAGCACATATCTTATCAAGCAAGTAAGATCTAGCCTCAACCAAGGCGAAGATACATTGGGGAGGAGAAACATCAAAATGAACCATCTATCTAGCAAGTGACTGAACCTCCAAAGCTAAGGGCCTCTCTTTAGTCCTTAAGAATGCCAAACTCCCCATACTAGTAGTCTTTCGACTCAAAGCGTCTGCCACAATATTTGCCTTCTTGGAGTGATAAAATAGAGATATCATAGTCCTTAAGCTACTTCAACCACCTATGTTGTATCATATGCAAATTAGGCTGAGAAAAGATGTATTTGAGACTCTGATGATCAGTGAAGATCTTATAATGCACCCCATAAAGATAATGTCGCCACAATTTCAACAGAAACATAATCGCAACCAACTCCAAATCATGGTAGGGTAGTTTCTTTCATGAACCTTCAACTTTCTAGAAGCATAAGATATTAATTTCCCTCTTTGCATCAATACAACATCCAAACCCACAACAAAAACATCAAAATATACCAGAAATGACACTCTCTCCCCAGGCAAAGAAAGAATCAATGATGAAGTCAACAATTTTTTGAGCCTTTGAAAGCTCACCACACACTCCTTAGACCACTGAAAAGCCACATCCTTTTGAGTCAATCTAGTCAACAGGACTTCTATAGAAGAGAATCCCCAAACAAAACATTGGTAATACCCCACTAACCCAATGAAACTCCAAATCTCAGTCACAAAAATAGGCCTAACCCACTCACGAAAAATTTCCACTTTGGTCGGATCAACCATAATACCCTCTTTCAACACAACATGGGCAAGAAATACAACAGACCCAAGCCAAAACTCACACTTTGAGAACTTGGCGTATAAATTATCTTCTCTCAATCATTAAAGTATGACCCTTAAGTGATGAACATGATTGGCCTCAGTCTTGGAATAAACCAAGATATCATCAATACACACGATCACAAACATATCGAGATAGGGCTTGAGCACTCGATTCATTAACTCTATAAAAGTAGTTCGGGCATTAGTCAACCCAAATGACATGATCATAAACTCATAATTCCCACAACAGATTCTAAAAGTTATCTTCAGGATATTAGACTCCTAAACTCTCAATTGATGATAGTTGGACCTCAAATCAATCTTGGAGAATATCGAGAAACCCTACAACTGGTAAAAGTGATCATCAATGTGATGCAAAAGATACTTGTTCTTGATGGTCACTTTGTTCAACTGGTTGTAGCCAATACACATACGCATAGTACCATCCTTCTTCTTCACAAATAAGACAAGAGCACCCCAAGGAGATACACTCAGATGAATGAACCCTTTCTTTAGAAAATCCTCCAATTGCTCTTTTAACTCCTTCAACTCGGCTAGAGCCATCCAATAGGGGGCAATAGAAATGGGCTTAGTGCCCGACTTCACATCAATAACAAAGTCTATATAACGATCTGGAGGAATACCAAGAAAATTAGTCGAGAAGATATGCATAAACTCTCTAGAAATCCTGGTGGTGTCCAATGATGGGGAATCCTGAGAAACAACCTGAACATGCGCTACATAAGACAAGCGTCCCTTATTTATCAATCGACAAGTGTGCATATAAGAAGTAACTCCCTTAGGATAGGAGTTGGGTGCTCCAGTCCACACCAAGTAAGACAACTCCAAGAAAGATAAGGTCACCATCTTCGCATGACAGTCAAGAATAACATAATGATGATAATCAATCCATACCTAATATAACATCAAAGTCCATCATATGTAATATATCAAGTTAGCAACAGTATCCCTCCCTCCCCATAAATGTCACAACACAACCCTAATACACTTGATTCACCATTAAAGATTCACCTACCAGGGTAGAAACATAAATGGGCTCGGCAAGAGGCTCACATACAACATCAATATATGAAAAAAAAAGTATGTTGATATATTTGAACAAGTAAAGCCTGGATCAAATAAAACTGAAGATAAATGGTAGCACACCGGAACCATACATGTGATAATTGCATCAGAGGCCTCTGTTTCAGCTCTATCTGGCACAACATAGCAAACTTTATGACTACCATTAGTCTTTGGGTCTCCACGAGCTCTATCTCTCACTGTGCCATGACCTCTTCTAGTACCTCCCCTTATGCCTTGAGAGTTGTCTCTAGCTGCCGGTACTGGGGCTGGATAAGTTAACTGAGATCCTAAAGCCTCAGTGGAAGATGCAGATATGGGAAATGAGTGGCCAAATATCCAATCTCATCACAATTATAGAAGGCTATGGTCTCACACCCCTGAGATGACTATGTCAAAGAACCTCCACGTCTTGCTGAACCAAAAAAGCTATCACGGTCTGCATGAGTAGATCTAGACCTATCAATATTGTTTGATGTTGGGATGGCTGTATAAACGGCCCGACCCTGATGGCCCTATCTCTGAAACTCCCTTCTCGTGGTAGGTGTATACCAAACTGTCCATGCCTACAAACCCTCTTCCTGCCACCCTGTCTACCCTTCCTAATGTGCTCTATTAAGCGAGCATGATCCACTGCACTTTGAAATGAGCCTCTACCAGAACTAAGGAAGTTGTAGCCTCCTGAAGATACCTTGTCAATCCCATAGAAAATGATAAATCCTCTCAAACTCAGTAGGGATGCTGGATAAGGCTATTTGGACAATGCATGAAATCAAGCCTCATAGTTTGACACTGACATAAAACCCTGCTGAAGTCTATCAAACTCATCCTGGCAGCTATCTTGAAGGCTATATAGCTCGATCCTCTCCAAAAATATCTTTGTAAATTGCTCGCAGGTCATAACTGGAGATCCAATAGGTCGACGAGACATAACTGACCTCTACCATTACTTGGCTAGGTCGGTAAACAAGTAAGAGGTATAAGCAACTCTATCCAGTCTTGATACTTTGACAAAAAATCATAAGCTTTATCACCTGGAGTGTCATCAAATCTTGGTGGACCTAGACGAATGAACCTTTCAAAACTTGTTTACTCAACAATAGACATGGATGGACTGATAAAAGAGTGTGGCACCATAAATAAGGATTATGTTATTAATGGAGCAATGGACAAACTATGAAACTGTGAACTCGAACTCAGCCGAGATGCCTGCAATGGAGTCACATCAATCATAAAAAGATCCGGTGGAACTAAAGAAGGAGCCACATGAACCATAGTTGTCTTAGCTGGAGCTATTGAGGATCCACCGGTGTTGTAAAAATTGGTATATCAACAGTAGTTAGGGCAAGAGGATCTCCATCTAATCTGGACAATAACCGCAAAATTAGCTTCTGAACTGGGGGTATAGGGGTTGGAGCTGAGGGTGATGGAATAGGATCTGTAGGCCCCTCTAGCTCATAAGCAGGCTATGGAGAAGCCAATCTGTTTTGTCCCTTAGGTGGTGCCACTCCACTAGCAAGTCCTCGACCCCTAGCCTTATCACGAACCTTACCTTGACCACCAGTGGGAGCCATATCAGCTAACACGGGCTCTCCCACTGATCATCATGATCTCATAATTAGCATTTGCATAGAAGGAGTAGATTAGACACTTCCAAAGCATGTGATATGAAAAATGCATGAATTAGAAGCAAAACATGAAAGTTTTTTTCCTAACAAGTGCCCCATAGCCTTCCAAAGATAGGTATGGACGTCAACACACCAATCCACAAGACTTTACTGGACACCCTACTCTTGACTCATGAGCCCAACAAACTTAGAGCTCTGATACAAAACTTTTCATGACCAAAAAATGGATCGCGACTAAGGGAGAATAAAGCAAGGTTGAAACAACCATAACATAATATAAGAAATCCTAAAAACATGGAGCCATGAGTAAAGAGCATCTACAATATTACGGAAGAGTAAATATAACAATCTCAAAATGAAGTACAATGCTGATAATGTCCAGTACAATGTCTGAAAGAAAATAGTAAATGAAATCTCAAAGATCCAGGGCAACTCGAAGTTTGAGCCCCACAACTAAGATCTGAATGCAATCTAAATACAATACATGCCAAGTAAAAATATCAAGATGCATATCAATAATGATATGCCTCAACTGACTCTGGCGCCGACAAATAGACCTCAAATAAACTTACTGCCTTTAATAACTCAATGTCTCAGCAGTACAAATGTACTATGAGATGTATGCACCCAATAAGACAATTTATGTATAAGCTCTAAGCATACCAATACAATAAGAGAGTATAAAATACGTACAAACTAATGCAACAATAGAGTGTAAGATACGTGCATACCAATGCAACAATTCAAGTATAAGGTAGGGACATATCAATGAAATATAGATACAATGCATGCCAAGTAACAATATCAAGAGGTATATCAATAATGGTATGCCTTGGCGGACTCTAGCCCGATAAATCGTTCTAAAATTTGTCATAAATATTGCCAAGTTTCCACCTAACCTTTTCAAAGGTAGGTCTCACAATATCATGATAATGTACAAAGTGCCTCAAATCTCAATATTTCAACTTGATTTATCGATATGATCACAATCTATTCAAAATTGTGTATCACTGGGTTCACATATCCATCACAACTCTAACACATCAAACCAATTACTCATGAATCAATCTATATCTTCAATTACCACATAAACATATCCAATAACCCAAATCTTGTACCAAAACGATTAGCCAAACCTACCTTAATGTTGAAACCACACTCGGACAAACTTTCAATCAGCTCAAATCCTCCGGAAGATTCCCAAATCGCTCAATCACTATCAAAATCAGATACTACACATCAAGAGGTGCATTTTGATACCCATATTGTCATGAATTAGGGTAACGGGCAAAATGATAAAAAAAATAGGGCAAAATGGTCAAAAAATAGTGCTAAAATTCAAAATTCTCAAACTTGGAAATAGATTTAAAATTAATTTTTACACAAAAAATGGAGTTCGTGGGTGAAAATTCCACTAAAATCTTGTTTAAAATGAATGAGAAATCAATATTTAAAGTTTGGAAATCATGGTTTAAAAATTTCCAATGTTGGACATTCAAAATCATAACATTTAAGGCAAAATCAAGATAAAACCTATGAAAAATAATTAAAATGGTGTTAGAATCACTTGTCCAAAATATTTTTATGAAAATCTCCTTCAAAAATTGCCCCAAAAAACTTGAAGTTCGTGAAAATGACTAAAAATGATGGCCCTCGAGTTTAAAACTGTGTTGGTAGTAAAAGCACTCAACGAATGAGGGTGGGGTAATGTGAATGCGGAGAAGTTGATGAAAATGGCCTCCACGACCGCGGAGACCAACTCGTGAACGCGGAGAGTAAAATGGAGGGAGCCACACACACGTGTGCTCCGCGAACGGGGAGCCCATCCCCCGATCACGGAGAAGAGAAGCTGCCACACTACTCTACGAATGTGGACGGTGACATCACCTAGACCTCCACGAATGCAGAAAAGTAATATTCCTGCACCAGAAAACACTGCACCAACAAAGTCATAGAAATCCAACCAAAACTTGAAATGGACCCTCAGAACTCATTCGGAATCAGAATTTCACAAACCATATATGTTTCCTTACCAGAAACAGCCATCAGGACTCAACGGAATCATCAGAAATCAATTTCGAGGCTCCTACAACACATTTACCAATGCAAGTCAAATAAATTAGTTTAAAACTTAAAATACCAAAACTGCCTTCGGCAAGTCCAAAAAATATGATGGCATCATTTTTAGAGTTAGTTTCACCCTCTGAAACTACTAGACCTGTCAAAATTTTGATCTGATCTTTCGAACTCCAAATGTTGACCGAAGTCAAACTTTGGTTTCGAAAATAACTCAAAACACAACTTTGGGCCAAAAACCTCATTTTAACTTCAAATTCAGTTCTGTAACTTCTCATTGACCAGTTTCAACGTTCTAGAGCTAATGGAATTAACAGATCCCCGATCCGACACATGAAACTCAAAATGGTATAAAAACTCACTTTTCAACAACTTAAGCTTCCAAAAAGTGTCAAAACTCATATTTTTCTTTTTAAAAGCTAAAGATTTCAGTTTCAACAACACAGATAGTTCAAAATAGCCACAAAACAACTTATAGAATGGTAAAATAGTAATTTTCATAGATAGGGCCAAAAATAACCAACCAGGTCATTACATGTCACGACCCGGATAGGGGCCTAGATGTGACATGGCGAAGGAGAACCCGAAAGTCCTCGATCAAGCCATCATAG